>JADDOH010022970.1:0-237926 GCA_016648135.1 Agrypnia vestita | reverse complement strand
CGTCAATGTGGGGTGAAGGAGCTACCCCCATTTGGCGGAGAAGCGTTCGAGTGGCCGACGTTCTTCGCCCAATTCCACCAATCCACGGCGCTGTGTGGGTTCTCTGATCACGAGAACCTCATCCGTCTTCAGACCGCGCTCAAGGGAAAAGCGCGAGAAGCCGTGTCAGCAATGCTCATCGATCCGAGCAGCGTTGCTGAGATCATGCGGACGCTCCAGGATCGCTTCGGGAACCCGAGAGCCATCATTGACAACATGCTGGGGAAGGTGCGCCGCTACCCAGTGATCGCCGAAAGCGCGCCAGTGGACGCGGTGCTTGACTACGCCCTCATTATAAGGAATGCGGTGTCCACCATCAGAGCGATCGACCCGTCGCATTTGACGTCTCTGCCAATCCTCACCGATATGGTGGGAAAGTTGCCGAGCGCAACCCGCATGCTGTGGCTGCACTCGCTGGTGGGGAAGCCGGGACCTCCAACATGCCAGACGTTTTCGGACTGGCTGACCGTCGTACTAGGGCCAGTGGATACATCAGGGCTGAGGACCATGGCCACTCTCCCGCAGCGGAGTGGACATGTGCACCATACCACTGGCGGCAACGGGGCTCCGGAGAGCCGACCGGGACCAAGCCAAGCACCCAGGCCCCCACCACCAGCAAGGAACACCACCCCCTGTCAGATGTGCAATAGCAACACGCACGCGCTACCCCAATGCAATACTTACCTGGCCAAGACATTGCCGGAGCGCTGGAGCGCGGTTAGGCAGTTTTATCTCTGCACCAAATGCCTCAAGAGCGGCCATAGATGGAAGGATTGCCGCGCCAAGCCTTGCGGTGTCAATGGCTGTAAATCGCAGCATCACAGGACGCTGCACGACCCGAACACTGACAGAGACCGAAAGAAGAAGAGCGACAAACGAAGAGAACCGCGCTCCAAAGGATCGGGCTCAAAGCGCGGGCCAAGGAACGGAGGAAAGGGCACAGCAGCGGGTGGCGCTTCCAAGGTGACCAAGGAGGAGACGGTTACCAACACCGGAGGACAGTCGCAGGGACAAGAACGCGCGGTTTACTTGAAAGTAATACCGGTAACCATCAGTGGACCACGCGGCCAAGTAAACGCGCACGCGCTCCTCGACGAGGGATCATCAGTCACTCTCATCGAGGAAGAAGTGGCGAGTGCCGTCGGAGCCCGAGGACCAGTGCGCGCCCTGCGCATTCATGGTGCGGGCGGCATATGCTCATCGGACAACCGATCCCGTGTGGTGTGCGTCACAGTGCGTGGAGATGGCCCCGAGTATCCGGTGAGAGCGAGTACGGTGCGGCAGCTAGCCCTGCCACCTCAACGGGTCGTGAGTGACCCGCGCTCGCTGTCCATAATGGACCAGGTGGTGACAGATGAAGTGGTGCCCCAACTACTGATTGGCCAGGACCACGCACACCTGATTGTGTCACGCGAGGCGAGCGAGATACAACGAGATGGAATACGCTCCCGGACTAAACTAGGATGGGCCGCCCATGGAGTGCTCGGGACCCAGCCCGGCACGGGCACGGCGATCGTATTGACGTTCGTCGCTTCGAAAAGCCACTCCACCGAAGACCACCTGGAAGCACTTATACGGGACCACTTCGCAGCTGACTCACTGGGGATCACCGCCGCAGCGCGGGTCAGCAAAGGGGATGCGCGAGTTAAGGCCATCATGGAGGCAACCACACGCCAGCTGCCCACCGGCCACTGGGAGACTGGACTGTTGTGGAAGGAAGATAACGACTACTACCGCGACCGTTTGACGTGTGTGACGTGCTGCGTTTCGCGTCTATAATATTTATAACTTTTTGATCCAAATGGAGCAAAATCTGTACGAAATTGTGGCTCAACAGAGTCAGACGCTCGAGTTGGTACTACAGAGGATGCGGATGCTGGAAAAAATCGTTGCAGAGGGATTTGAGAGCGTCTTGAATGCTGTAAAGCATTCGGGAACCACCCACATTCATCCTGGTGACAATATCGGCTCCCAGACTGCCGCGCGTCACGAAGTGCAAGCGACCATCCCAACACCACCAACTGCACCTGCGCCTGTGTGTGTTTCTGCGCGTGAGGATCGCGCGGCCATAGGGCCCGTAAGCCCCTCCCCCGTTACCCCTCCGCCGCCCACAACACTCTGTGTTGACATACCTTCTGTCAAAACAAATCGACCGAGTGCTGATACCGGGCCGTCACGCAAAATGTTAACTCGCGCGACAGCGCGGGCTGAAAAAAGCAAATTTGGAAACTTTGCCGCTGGTTCCTCTGGCGATTCTATTGCCATCAACGTCCAACCTGCTGTATCTACCGCTGCCGACGCATCGCAGATCTTCGGAGATGCAGAAACAACAGTGACAGTGTCCCATTCCGATGCATCTGGAACGCAAACCGGAAATCTTGCTGTGGCTGCCGCTGGTTTCTCCGGCAACTCTTTGCCAATCGTCTCTCCTGCTGCATCTTCTGCTGTCGGAGTAGCGCGGGTCAACGAAAATGCAGTGACGACAGTGACAGTGCCCTCTTCCGACGCAAATTGGACAATAGTGCAAAATAAAAATAAGAGCCGTGTCGTTGTTCGGGGGACCTTGGGAAAGCGGAGAGAAGAAGATATTAAATATTATCACTTTTATCCCTTTCACAAGGACACTACGAGCGACGACATGTCCTCTTATCTGACTTCGCTGGTGAGTACCGCTTCATTCAATGTAACGAGGATCAAATCGCGGGGCGACTACTCGTCATTTAAAATCGGAATTCCGAAAAACAGTGTCAGCAAAATTTTGCAAAGCGAGAACTGGCCGCGCAAATCATTCATTAAAGAATGGGAAGCGAAACCGCGAGATGCGCCGCGTCTTCCTTCAGCAAAATGACTAGTTCGCGATAGTGCACCATATGAAAAATTGAAATTTTATTATCAGAATGTTCGGGGGATGAAAACGAAATGCGTGGATTTTTATAGCAACGTTTCGGCTAGTGATATTGATGTCATAGCATTAACCGAGACCTGGCTGAATGCTAGCGTTTTCGACTCTGAAATTTTTGATAGTAATTTTACAATAGTAAGGCGAGACCGTGGTGGCCACAGGCAGGGTGGGGGATGTTTATTGGGAGTGAGAAATAGAGAAGACTTGCAAGTTGAGCGTTTCTCTATTTTGGAAACATCCAATGAAGATCTCTGGGTAAAACTGACATACGGTCTCGATATCACGTTCATGTGTGTATTATATTTTCCTCCGGCGAGCGAGACGGATATATATCAGATGTTCTTCGATAAGATGTTGTCCAGTCTAGAACTACTTCAGGATAAAAACCTCATTATATTAGGAGACTTTAATCTGCAGTCAGCGCGGAACATTTCAAGTGTAGAAGCTGACCTCAATTTTTTTTGCTCCGTATTAGGTCTCTCACAATATAATGATATTTTGAACTCCAGAAATAGAACTTTTGATTTAATATTTTGTAAAAGAGCGATTGACGTATCTCGGTCATTATCACCTCTTACGAGAGAAGATAATTACCACCCCGCACTTGAGTTTTGTTATAATCCGATTGCAGATCGTCCCCGTCGATCCAGAGTTCCCGGCGAAGGTACGGTTCGTCGAAGGGGCTGGAACTTTGATAATGGTGACTTCGACCGACTGTACTTTCTAATGGACGGTATCGACTGGGGAGAAATGTATAGCATATCTGATGTGAATGAGGCGGTACATTATTTTTATTGTACTATCGAAGGTGTACTTGATACTTGCTTCCCTAGAAAACCTCGGGCTACTGGTGGAAGGCGATATCCAAGGTGGTTTTCTAGGGATATTATTGGAGACATACGGACTAAGCATTTCTATCATAAAAAATGGAAAGCTTCTGGTCGTCACGGTGATTATGAGATGTTTGGACGTTACAGATCCATCGTAAGACGTAACATTCGATTAGCATACCGGGAGTTCATTTCCAGCATGGAAAATAACATTATTCAAGATCCTAATACTTTCTGGGACTACATAAAGTCACAAAAGGCGGATGGCGGGAATGTTAACTCCATGACATGGGGCGAAAAAATGGTACGGGGTGCAGATATTGCTGAGGCGTTTGCAGGTCATTTTAAAACAGTGTATAGTAGTGAACCTCCGCTTCTGGATATTAACATTGCTAGGCAATGTTCTCCGATCGGTGCACAGTCTATTGATGTTCAAAATATCAGTGAGAAGGATGTGTCCGACACTATAAAAAAATTAAATAATACTCATTCTCTTGGTCCAGATTTCATTCCAACATTTCTCTTAAAAGGTTGTGTGGAACTGATAAAAAAACCACTTTGTTTTTTGTATAATCTTTCCATTAATACAGGGATCTTCCCGGAAACATGGAAGACTTCAAAAGTTACTCCCATACATAAGAGTGGCTCTAAGTCGTCCGTAGAAAATTATAGACCTGTAGCTGTTCTCTCTGCCCCAGCTAAGGTATTTGAAATCATAATAAGTAGAACCGTCGCTTCCCGAATAGAGCCATTTATAATTGATTAACAACATGGATTTAGGAAAGGCCGCTCGGTTGAGACAAATCTGATGATCTTCACAAATTACGTCACGGAAGCTCTGGACGCGGGACATCAGGTAGACTGTTCATATAATGACTTCGCCAAAGCCTTTGATACAGTCAACCATGATGTCTTATTGAAAAGGTTGTATGAGATTGGTTTCTCGGATGGTATGCTAAAATGAATGTCGAGCTACCTCCAAAATAGGAACCAATACGTCTCCTACGGCCTATTCGCGTCAGAGTGCTTCTTTACCTTCTCGGGTGTCCCACAAGGATCTAACCTGGGTCCATTGTTGTTTTCGATTTTTATTAATAATATAAAAATGTAATCTTAAACTCGCGCTTTCTGTTATTTGCGGATGACTTAAAGCTTTTCTTAAAGGTATCAACTTTGGACGATTTTCGTCTTCTCCAAGCAGATATATCAAATATATGTGAATGGGGAAGACGAAATAAACTTTTGTTTAATTTTTCCAAGTGTTCGGTTACATCCTTCACTAGGGCCCAAAAAACTCTATTTTTTCGCTACAAAATGAACGATCAAAATCTGACAAGAACATCAAATGTTAAAGATCTAGGTGTTAGATTTGTAAGCAACCTAACATTTCACGATCACATGAGACGATCAGTGGTAATGCTTTGAGAATGTTAGGATTTGTTCTGCGTACTGCCAGGGTTTTCGAGAATACCCGCGTACTCAGAACTCTTTACAACTCCTTGGTGCGGAGTAGACTCGAGAGTGGCTCGATGATCTGGGGGCCACATGAGGGCAAGTACTCTCTTATGGTGGAGAAAGTCCAAAAGAAGTTTCTGAGATATCTCTACATGAGAGAGTACGGGCATTATCCTTGGCTTCACCCAACCGAGTTTCTCCAGGGTATGCTTGGCTACAATAGTTTAGAGACTAGAAGGAATGTGTATTTGATTACACATTTTTATCGATTGTTGCGCGGTATGATCGATAATCCTAAAATTATGCAGAGCATTGGTTTGTATGTTCCTGATAATTACACTAGACATCGTCAGCATAGATTGTTTCACATTCCAATATACAGGACCAACCTGCCGATGGTTATGCCTATTGGAAGAGCCACAGCTATGCTGAACAAAATTGCTTTGGGTATTGATATATTCCATGTGTCTGAGGGGGTTTTCCGAAGCGGGATTCTCCTACACCTTTGACCAGATTTTATGTTATTTTTAATTTATTAAATATTTTCATTTTTGATATATACTTCCTAATATGTATGCCTTAAACATTTTGTTTGTCATGTACATATTATCGTGAAATAAATTGAATTGAATTGAATTGAATTGAAAAAACTGGACAGCAAGAGCGATGGCGAAGAGACTTCTCGGAGATAAACACTCGACGAGACTCGAGCTTCACATAAGCTCGACTTGGTACGGCCCGGCAGGAGAACACTCGACTGCTGCGGCGATATCGCTTCCTAGGTTTGCCAGGAATCCCTCCCGGATACCTCCTAGTAAGGCGAGGACTGTTGGAGTCTTCCGAACAGTGTATCCTGGCTAGGAGTAAAAGCGCACTGCTATTATAGCTGTTCGGCGGTGGTGGGGATGTTTTATTCGCTGTTGCTAGGCGGAGCTCCCGGCAGCCAAATTCGTTGGAAATATGCACCATTGGGTAGCCTGGCAATTTTACAGAGTGGCCAAGTTAAATGGTTTCTGATAAATAGACACAGGTACGGGATTTTCGTTTACATCCCCCAGGTGCACGTATCAATGAGTTTTATAAAAGTACACGAATTGAATGTGTAAAAAATTGTCATGAATTTGTAACACTCTTAGATATTTTACATTTATAAAAAGTTTAAATTGACTAGTAATGTTGGTCAAAATCGCTATTTAAACTGGTTACACAATAACCGATATTTACGTTGTGTATCTGATTGTATAGATGATTGTATCTAGGATTTAACTGTTGTATTGTTCTTACCGATGCAAAAATTGCAAAAAAATAGTTACTAATCATCGATACAATCAGACACAAATCTTAAATAACGGTTACTGTGTACTATGTATCTAAAATACTTACAGTTTTGACCGTCACTATTCTAGGCGTGAACACTTTATCTACAGAGCCGCCCTTTTCTAGAGTTATTAAAATTAGTTTTAATCAATACCTTATACACTTAAGATCAATTTATATGGAATTCAGAGCAAAGCTGTTTGCATGTGGTAGTCTAACACGGGTGGAATTTTGAACGTTGTTACATTGCGTAAAGTGTTACATTAATCCAGCCGTACGGTAGGTCTTAAGTCCTGTGGATACCCAATAAGACTTTCATAACTACTGTGAGATATATATATATATCTTTATCAGATCATTGTCCACCAGTGTAATAAAACGTTAAGCAAATGCATGTGCTAATATTGTAATAATAAAAAATATATACTTGCAACAGATTTGTCAGTGGTTGACTGTACAGTATCACGATGACCTGTTCTCGCTTGTTAATTTGTTTATTCTACTAGTTACGAAAATTTTCCATTTTATTTTAGTTTTCCAAACTAGGATGTTTACATACACAAAAGGTTCCTCTTCTCTGACCATGACAAGCTTGTCCAATAAGTCGGGGTGTTCAACCTTCTTGATAACACACAAAGCCGTACGGACTGTCATTATCCGACAATGTTCAAGATCAGGACGTTCAGAATGTATTACAACACTTGATCGATGTGAGCTGCGTGGTTTTACATTCTGTGAAGCATGGGATCGTGCAAATGCATCACCAGGCAGTTCAAGAGGCAATTTATTTAGAGGCGCTCATCAGGAGGCAAGAACTCTTACCGATGAATCGATAAGGGACTCGATGCATTCGAGATGTAGATCTACAGAAGAATACCTAAAATAAACTGGATGAACAGAGTTACGAATGAATATGTTAAATCTGTACTAATTTATATATATATGTTAAATCGAAGGCTTTCACGGGTACAATATGTGTTAGTTCTAACTGCTTTGGGGGTAACCCGCGTCAAATTTTGGTCGTCAGGACCAGTCGTCTTCAGGGCGCCTTGTCGATGAGCTGCTTCTCCAAAAAGCGTAAAACCGTTTGGGTCCGGAGCTCACCGTCAAGGTCGACTTGATATATATATATACTAATTTAGAATGGACCTTCAGGTTGGACATAGGCAATTAGGCAATACATATATTATTCAGTCAAAATAAAAGGACTTTTCGTGGTGATATATTTTACAACTGAAGTCGACGAAAAAACGGTCGAGTGATGTGTTTTTTACGAATGCTGCCTTAACGGTAAGAGATATTTAAATACTTTGTATAGAAAAGTTGTAGAACTTAAAAATTTCCATGAAAAAATTCCTGATGACACATATCTATAGGTTAAGGTTAAAACAAAAATTGATAAAATATGACTAAAAGTTACTAAAAATTTTTGCGAGCGAAGCCGCGGGCTTAGCTAGTAATTACTAAATATTTACCTTGTTTTCACCACTTATACACTGAAAATATCAACATGTTTCATGGCTGATTGTCCCTTCGTCAGGATACAATGTAGGTATAATAATAAATTAAAAATACAAAATCGAAGTATAGACAGAAAAAATATAAAAAAAGAATATTTGGAAAATGAATAATAATTAAGTGCTTACAAGAACACAAATTAAAATGAAAACTATTTGTAAAAAGGACCTGGATATTTATAATATTCAATTTACTATTTACACTTTTTTTTTTCCAAAAAATATTAACATGAATATTACCTACATAAATCACAGCTACGTTGGCTGGGTTATATCTTACGGATACCGGCAGATAGACTGCCAAAGCGGCTATTCCAGGCAAGACCAGAAGGCAGAAGACCAAGCCAAGACCAAAAGAAGGCCGTCCTAGGAGAAGCTGGCGGAAACAGTTGGAGGACTGCTGTGAAGCGAGGTTGCAATTACATTGGGTTAATGTGGAGAGTGCAGCCCAAGATAGAAAGAGAAAGTAGAAACCTTGACCCAATATGATAAGGGGTAGAAGAAGAAGAAGAAGAATTACCTATATAAATAACCAGATCTTATTTACAAATAGTTATCTTTTAAATTTGTTTTCTTGTTAGTACTTAATTATTATTCATTTCCCATATATTATTTTTAAATTTTTATTGTGTGTACTTCGATTTTTGATTTTTAATTTTTTAGTATACATTGTATCCTGACGAAGGGACCATTGGCCCTGAAACATGATGATTTTAGTATTTGGACTCACCCATTCACAGAGACGGAGGATGTGCAGCGGATGTTGATCATAGAATAGGTGTGGGATGGATGAAATTTACATCTGTAACAGGAATCTTGTGTGACCCGAAAATGCCTATAAATCTAAAGGGATGATATACCAAACTACTGTTAGACCAGAGAAAATGTATGGCTCCGAATTCTGGAGTATGTACACCTCCTATTCTAGGCAATACGAAACAGCAGAAATGCGAATGCGTAGATGGTCGACAGGAGTAACACTAAAATAATAATAAAATAAAGTAACACTAAAATAATAATAAAATAAAGTAACACTAAAATAATAATAAAATAAAGTAACACTAAAATAATAATAAAATAAAGTAACACTAAAATAATAATAAAATAAAGTAACACTAAAATAAAAAGGATTAAAAGTTGTCACGTATATTAACAGCAAGTTGAAAGAATGGCAGTTGAGATGGTATGGGCACAAAAGACGGAGACCACCAGATCACACGGTGAAGCAGGCAATGTCCATGGAGCTTCATCGACAGTCATCCAGAGGAAGAGCAAAGAACACCTGGATGACTTAATGCTCCAAAATACTACAGAGAAACGGCCTGGATGAGAGCAATACCCAGAACCGAAGAAGATACAGCCTGAGAACGAAAAGAGCCGACTCCAACAGCTTACCTAGGGAATGAGTTGGGACAGTGCAAGGAAGAAGAAAGAAGAAGAGACTTCTTACTCCAATTTCACTCTTGGACCAATATGATCAATATATAGCAAGGTCAATATGATCTGTTGACGGTCTATTTGTTAAAAAATTATATCATAAAATGTACAGTTAACGTAGCTAGCTTTGTAATATGATTGCAAATTCATCAATCAATCAATTCCGTCTTGTTAAATTCAGGTTATCCATTTTGCTGAGAGCCACAACCGGATAACAAAGATGTATCAGAATTTGTCAAATCGGCAAACGCATAAAAAATGATATGATTAATGGATACGGATAAAGTCGTGCGTGCCCTCCGCTAGCCATTACCGTATATGTCCGGAATGTGGTACTGTTGTACCAATTTACATAAAGTGTAATTTATGTACGCGTGTTTGTAAAGATGGTGTAGATTAGGTTCACGATGATTGTAAAAAAATATGATTAAATTCCTCGCACATTTATCGTAAAAATCTAAATATTCATTACTGAGTGCAGGTCTTTTATTTAGTGATAATTCACGAATACAACAATAATTACAAAAGTACTCTAAAGACTCTCAAAATAACACAAAAACTGGAAATATAAATAATAATCAAAGAAATCTGGAACTTAACTCACATGTCCCCGATTTAGATAGACTATATAAACACATCTCTAGACTATAATTACAAGAAGAAAATTTTGATCATCTAAACAAATTTTCTTGCATAATTTTTCAAATAAATGAAAACATTATCCCACACCAACCATAGGTTACAAAATATAATCAATTTTTCCGAATCTATTTCATATATTTTCATAGATATCTGTAAAATGTGAAATAACCCTATTATCTAAGTAACAATGTCAGTCACTAACGCTACACTATTCTCACAGCTTTAACTCGCGTCCAAAAAGTATATAAAAGTTTGAGACAATATACGCATATTTTTTTTTAAATAGAGATGCGAACACGGAATACCTACGTGTCACATCAATATTCTTACTATTTTCAAACTAAGCTAAACTCTCGTGCTGCGAAAATAGGGCTAACTTGCCGGTCTGGGGTGAGGTTCGAACCCGCGACCTTTGGATCACGAGGCGAGAGCCCTGACCGCAAGACCAACAAGGTACAATAGATGCGTAATTTTTAATTCACAGACCTACGATTAAACAATTAATTAATCTGTTTAGAAATATAACGATCCGCCTCCATTAAATCCAATTAAGGTCATATTTACGCAATGACTAGTGTGAAAAATGAATTAAAACATGGCCGCGACCGCACCGTATCGTGCGTCTATGTTAACACAAAATTAAAATACCGACCGAGGGCAGCACGCCAGCCGATAGGGTATTATGGTAACCTTAAAGATGTCCCGTCACCATTAACCAGCACTTTTGGAAGGTGGTCGTACGGGGCGATCCGGCACGCATGTAGCACGGAGCCTCCACACACGGCCTAAAGCCATGTATTCACTAGGGGACAAATTGTCCCTCAACAGCACGCGCGGCATAGAGTCTACGTGACGTTGCAACGTCGTGCACTGTTCCGCGACCTCGCGCACAACATAGCGCGGCATTTCTACGTGCCGTGGCAACGTTGCCATGCGCACGGTACCCGAGCGTACTCACTGCAACATTCCGCGCAGTACCACGTGGTATGTTTACAAGTGAATACGCATGCGCTGTATCTGTCAAGATGACAGTGTGGGGAAATGAAATTGTTCTTGAACTCATCGAGCTGTATCGATCGAAGATCGCATAGAATGTCCGTCCTTCTTTTTCTTTGCAGTAAAGAATTTCGCATTCTCCTCTTTTTTCTCCTCTTACGTTTCGATAAACTCATTAATATAAACAGATACGCAGTTGACATCATAACCTCCTAGGGCCACATTTCCGTGACGTGGAAAACAATAATTATTTGCAAAAAGGACCTTGTTTTTAATAATATTCAATTTACTACAGTAAAACCTCGTTAATTTGAAATTGCGACCCAAAAAAACATTTCGAATTGCGCGGAACCCCGTTTTCGCCAAATGAGATACCGCAGCTGTCATCCATAACCTCATTTCCGCGACAAGATATGCGAGTCCCGGTGTGTACACGTCAAATGATCGCGACATTGTCCCCGAAACATGAGCGTAGATGTTGATGCGACATGCCGAGTGGAATGTTTCGCGATTTGTCCCCTAGTGAATACATGGCTTAACCCTTGCGTACCCATGCGGCAACACAGATTTAGAGAGCCCGATAGAAATGTAATATTTTCGTAAATATACAGGGTTATTTGGAAAACATTAACAACCTAACAACCTCGCAGGACTACATTCCTGCCTTGATTAGGAGTCGAAATTGTTCAAGAAGCCGTGATCTTCAATATTTCTGACTTATTCTTAACAAAACGTTGAACCATCATTACAGCAACTTATATTGATTACCAAAAATTCATTCGTTTCAATGCAAGTTAAATAATATGATAAAATCCCTGCAGAAATTCCAATTGGAATAGGAACTTTTTATTATTTTATTTGACTTGTATTAAAGGGAATGAATTTTTCATATTCGATATAAGTTACTGTAACGACAGTCCAACGTTTTACAAAAAACTAACCCATAAAAACCAAGTTTTTATCATACTCCCTTTCTCATTGAATCAGGTTTCGTGCTTACTGCAAGCGTCGGGCTCATTATTCATTTGTATTGATTCCAATTTGAAAAAAACATTAAAATTTCGAAAAATCCAAAATTATAATATACCTAGCTATAAAAAAAAATGAAACGAAAATTTGTTAGATCATTTTTATCGTCGCCACGAGTCTGCCTGCAAAGTTTAAGCTCGATTGGATCACGGGAAAAATCGATCCAAAGTTTATCGGCAGACAAGTAGACGCTACGAGTTAAAAGAAAGGGAGTAAAAAATAAGTCAGAAATATTGAAAAAAAAATGCAAACTTTGACGTCGCATATCTCCATAACTATTGATATTAGGTCATGGATGTTTGAACATTTACGACTCTTAATCAAGGCAGGAATATAGTCCTGCGTGGATATTATTATTTTCTAAATAACCTTGTATACGACAAAAAATCTTTTAAAGTCATTGAAATAATTTTCTCAAGCTTTAAAATGCATCTTTGACATCACAGCTGTTTACAAATATTTTCTGTCACGGTATGCTAAGGGTCAACTCGCTTGGCTTGCCTGGTATGGTCAGGGTCCAAGCAAAATCAAGATCATGTTCTTTGTGTCCATAAACTGAACCAACCAAATTATCTGAGTGAGCTCTTTGAGATATGAGACAACGATATGGAAGAAAACTTATATTTTTATCATCACCATCATAGCTAGCATGAAGACTTTTTGATCTGAAGCGAAGAGCTACTTAATTCACGTTTATCAACAGGTAATAATATATTTAAAAAATAATACCAATGTCCAAGTTGTATCAATTTTTTAATTTTTTTTTCCTAGCGTAATAAAGGGGCCTAAAAAGCGAACCGTGCGGCAGCGATTCAGTGTGGCCAGCAGTGTGAACAGGCGACAGACATCCGGCGCGAGTGAGTACTTACGCGAGAAATTGAGTGGAACGACCTAGCCACAGAAAAAAAGTGCGGCAAAGATTCTAGTGACATGAACTAGTGCGAACCTGTGTGAAATATTCTAGAAATAATTAGTCCGAATTTTATAACAAAGCTCCGATTAAATTCGTAGTTTTTCGGTTTAAAAAGTTTTTCAGTTAAAAAGATAAACAGTTTCGAAACGTCGGCCAGAGAGGTCAAATATACACGGCAGAATATCCCAGAAAACTGTACAATGCAGATGAAGAAATTATTAAAGCATGCCTGTCTCCCTAGATGAATTTGTGTTGAGACAGGCAAAGTTCACAAATAAGCCATATAGTAGACAATATGTATTAAGAAAGTATGTGTAAGGATTATTATTCACATTTTTGACTTGATTTTCGATCGTTCGGAGGCATTTTTTGAGCTTATATTTTTATTTTTCCCACTAATTTACTATTTGCTACTGATTAATATTTAATTTCTCCTTCAATATAGTAGTTATTTGTGTCCACTATGAATTTTCTATATTAAAAACTTGATTTTTCGAAAAAAAAATTGTTTCCATTGCACTGTTTTATTATTTTATATGTTAATTATGTTAACCAAGACGGTCTTTCTTTTACACTATTTTTTTCTGTAACTTTGTAATCTATACTTTCAAAGGCCACAAAATAAATTAAAAATGAAATTATTATTCAGAATTACTTCACAATCCTGATACTTTCCACAGCCCTGATGAGGGTACAAAGCGGACCAACATTTTTGCTCGATCATGATTGCGCACCATTAAGATATCTCATCAAAAGGGTTAGACATTACACAACAATTAAATAATTAAAATAGTTAACAACTATTAAACAAGTGTCCTTTGGTAAGGCCCGAACGTGCCGCTTCGGTGTCAATTGGTACAAAAAGCTGCTTCAGTGCTGGATACCGGATTCTGGATACAGGTCGGGGATAACTCACTTGCGTTCTCTTCTCGGTATCCCGAAACGTGTTTATTAATGAGTTGGGGTGAGTAATTGGACGATTTCGACAGTCATTCTTGGAAGTGTACCGATGCCTACTAATTTAATCAGACTGGGAATAATTGTCCCTCTTCGTCTTGAAGATGGATGTGTATGCTGATACCCCAACATTTTAGAATTAGACTGTTCTCTTAAAGTCCAGCTTTGTTTAAAGTTAAATGAATTAGTAATTGAGATAAATTATAGAAGTCTCACATAGATGATGCTACTCATATGAGAAACATGTATGGAAGTATTTTTCTTCTTCTTTCGTATGGTAGGGGATAATATGTTAGTATATGTTATGTTAAAATAAAACACAAATCACTGTGTTTTCACCACTTTATTAGATTAAACAATCTACATGTTTCGGGAACAATGTTCCCTCCTTCAAGATTATTGTGTACTAAAAATTTTTCAAAAGTTAAACCAAGCAAATATGAAAAAATTTTAGTACACAATAATCCTAAAGTAGGGAACATTGTTTCCGAAACATGTAGATTGTTAAATCTAATAAAGTGGTGAAAACACAGTGATTTGTGTTTTATTTTAATAATAATATCACCACAAAGTTCAAGCCTTCATACAGAAGAAAAAATATTCTTCGAACAGTTAATATGTTATGTGTTATGGATGTTATGTTAGTACATACTGTATATAGTCATGGGAGTAATGTTAGTATATAACCACTAACGGAGATTTTTATTCTACCGGTTTCGAGGCGTACCCGTCTCTTCGTCAGGGCAAAGCGTAGTTTTTAGTGTCTAGTGTACCGGTTGTCCTGACAAAGAGATGGGTACGTCTCGAAACTGGTAGACTAAAAATCTCCGTAAGTGGTTATATACTACGAGTAGCATAACTAAGATTTTGTTAAAATGCCTGACCATAAAGTATATGCTTTCAATATTAATAATATATGTATATGGTAGTCTTTATAGGTGGCCACGGCGCTTATGACCTGTATTAGCCGGCTTGATTGATCACGAGAAAGCCAGCATGAGAACACTTGGAGAGCTATCCGTAACCGTTAATTGTTAATTTTCGCGATATTGTCACTTACTTGTTACTAGACTAATAAACTAAGAAGCAAACACAGGGACTTTCAATAAGGATCCCAGATTCCCGACAAAGTTCCTTCCTTGACCCAAAGGTTACACATTACACATACAATGCAACGTTTACCAATTCCACCGAAAGAACATCCACACATTATCAAATTTGTAAACGTTGTAGTTTCTTTATCTGTGTTATTTCATATATTCGACTATGCAACAATCATTTGTGGTCGAAAATTTGTAATTCCCATTATATAAACGTAGATTTCGCCATTCGCAATGATACCTCTTTATTTCAAAATGGAGCATTTAACAAATTATTTTTAATGTATAAAATACAGGGTGTACCAGAGCCAGCAGCAGATATTTGGCCGGTAGATCCCTGCTTATGTTGTGAGATTAAAATATTCAAGCAACCATGACCTAATATCAATAGTTATGGAGATATGCAATATCAAACTTTTAATTTTTTTTTCAATACATCTGATTTATTTTTTGCAAAAAGTTGAACTATCATTACAGTAAGTAAAAATTCATTCGCTTTAATACAGGTCGAGTACAATGATAAAAACCTTGCAAAAATTCAAAAAAGGTTTTAATTTAAAAATTTTTTACAAGGTTTTTATCATTTTATTTAAGTTGTATTGAAGAAAATGATTTTTTATAATTTAAATAATCGATATGAATTACCGTAATGATACTTTTTGCACAAAATAAGTCAGAAATATTGAAAAAAAATGCAAACGTTGATTTTGCATTTCTCTATAAAGATTGATATGAGGTCATGGTTGCTTGAATATTTTTGACTCATAAATAGGCAGAAAGCTACCGGCCAAGTTTCTGCTGCTAGCTCTGGTACACTTTGTAAAATATTATATGTATATGTATCTACTTATACATATAATATTTTATAGATCCTGGTTTATTATGCTTGTACATATGTATTTTCTTGTAATTGGCTCAAGGCGTTGTACATCAACAATTGTTTTTTTTCAAGATTTATTAATTATATGGCTGTAAGAAAACTAATAAATATAATTTAAATAAAATGTATATGTCTCCTTAGAATCTGTGTTGAGACTTGAGACTGGCGTAGTTTACAAATTAGTTTTAAATAACAAGTATTTATTTCCTTATTTTATTTATTTGGTTAGGTGTATATAAAAAATAAAAGTTTATAAAAAGTATATAAAAAGTAAAAATACATTAATCAGAAAAGGTACTTCAAAAGGTAATTCATTTAGGTGAGAATTACGTAGAACAATCCTAACCCCCCCCCCTCTCACCTCATATAGCCCAGCATATCATTCTACTTACCCCCCACCCCCCTTGTCCACGTAGTTTATGGAACGCTCCCTATGTGGTATTTATTTTTGTGATTTTTAAATCAAGTTTGTTCGCATGTCTTTTGTCCAAGTGGTGAGTCTAAATTCAAAATATTTATAAGTTCTGTTCGTGTAGTATGAGCCTTTTCGGGAGAAATTACACCATGTTATTTATGTGTCTTATAAAAGCCGAGTTGAATCTTCACTGACTATTAACGTATGATATAAGTAAGACACGCTTAATAGTATACCTATCAATGTATGCGTTTGGTGTATTCACCAGTAGCGGCTCGCAGGTACTTAAAAATATGGTGCTCTTACAATGATTTGATACAAGTAAATTAGAACTTATCATGGTATCACGGGACCTGGCTTTGGGGAGCAAACGAATGAAATTAATTTAGTTTTAATTATTGCCAAAGAAAATCACTGAACACGAATTAAATTGTAGTTCCGCTCTTAATCTTCTAATCGCTTAATGTCTCCCGAGTATTTCACACACTTTATATTGGAACTGTTCCTTTATTTGCACTTATTAACGCTGTCTCTATTGCTTAGATCACTTCTCATAAATTTCATTCAATATTCGCCCGTATAAACTACTCGCCCCAGTATTCTTCCTTCATTCCGCTGGTATCACTGGTAGTCACACTGCGTTTGCTCGCTTACTAATATCGCGTGTTCTAATACCTATTTTACGCTACGGAGATTTCGCACTTGTTGTTACGAAATGAACTGCTAACCCCACGTTGCGTGACGCCTTTTATAGGTTAATTCCTCAGAAAGGTTTGCTCTAGAGACAAGGAAAAGTATGTAGAAAGTTCTAGGCTTTTCCAATGAAACATTTTAGGGCGTCCTGGAGTGTCGCAGAATCTTCGAAAAAGAGAACGCGGTCACGCATCACTGATTCTGCGTCGCGAGCGTAATATTGTGGTTACGGATGACAGACCTAGCTTTGCGTGACGTTGATTGGCTGCCACCAGAACCCAGCAGGTACACAGTCTAGTAGATTAGATATCACTGTAAGCATTAGTGGCATTGGCCAACGACACTTCATTTATTATTCGTAGTAGAATATGCATCGTCGAAATGGGCGACACAGTATAACAAATATATTTAAATGAAATAATCCATCCAAAGAAGAATTACTCGAATATTATTTTATAGATCAGCAATCAATTTGATTCGTACTGAGGTACACTAATTCACTTTCAATTAAGATAAATTATAGAAGTCTCACAGAGACGAAGTTATTTATATGAGAAAATATCATGGAAGTCTTTTTATAGGATGATCCAGGGCTTGCGACCTGGCTTAAATGATCACTCAACACAATGCAACGTTAATCAATTCCTTCGTAAGAATATCCACAAATGATAAAATTGTATATATGTTCCAAATCTGAAGCATGTCATTTCATATATTTGAAGAGACTATGCAAGAGACATCTGTGGTCCTTCTAATGAAATAGTTAGTATTTTGACAGATATGATTTGATGTCATGTTTATTCGCGAAGTGATCAGTGTGATTAGGCACATCTGCTGATACATAGTCAGTCTGATGCAGGTTGAGTTGACGCTGAAGGCGTGTGTATGAATGCGCGTTGATGTGAAGGTGTATGACATGGCTGAGCGGGATGTGATACAGGATTAATAGAAAGAAGTACTCACACTTAACTCGTTGATTTATTGAAGACACTAAATTTACATGTTGGAGAATTCGTTATACAACAATATACGGAGAGCGAGTTTGAGCGTGGTGTCGCGGGCGCATCGGTAAAAGAATGACGTGGTACGGGCGGGCTGTTTGTTTGGTACTTTGCCGGCGCCTCGGGCTTCTCACTTCTCATTTGGCGGTTTCCTTCGAGCGCGATTGGTCCATTTGGCACGCTCGAGAGACTAGAGTTCGGGAAGGCCTAGCTTACCCCAGTGAACATAAAAAATGCAGGTTTTCAGGAGAGCCAATTTTTTTTTGGAATTTCGTTTGTTTATGAAATAAGTCTTTTGTTATTTTTATGTATTTTTTGTACCAGTAGTTTTGTTTTTTGCGAGCGTTGAAACAAGTTGACTAATGTCGTTGTTTCTTACCCTTTGCAAGGCTTTTGTCATTTCCCTTTTTTTTACAGCATATTATCACTTTATTTAAGTTGTATTGAAGCAAATGAATTTTTCATAATCGATATAAGTTACTGTAATGATAGTTCAAATTTTTGCAAAAAATAAGCCAGAAATATTGAAAAAAAATGGAAACTTTGATAATTCATATTTCCATAACTATTGATGTTAGGTCGTGATTGAACATCTTAGACTCATAACATAGGCAGGAATCTACCGGCCAAATTTCTGCTGCTAGCTCCGATACACCCAGTATATACATTCATAAGACGAATGCTTTGTTTGTAATGTACATATTATTAAATAAATTAAATTGAATTGAAATTCCTTTAGCCCATAGAAATATCAGTGGGCCAGCGAAGCAGCCGCCACTGGCGTCCCCCGCGGATGACGCGCTCGATAATTAAAACCAATCTTGATGCGCGCGTTAACACGCCCGCGCTCCCAGGGGCCGCGCAAAGAAACCTGACAGGTGCGTCGTATTGTTGCGTGCATTGTTCGATAAATCAATAACCATTTGATCCACGGTGTTAGTTATACGGGCCGTCGTAAAGGCGGCGCTCGCAGGTCGAGGTGCGATAAAGTAATGACGCGCTTCCTCCCAGGACTTTGTGGTGGCGTGATAATTGAGTTCCACTTTCTAGATTCTCGCTGTGAAGAGGGATTACATGAACAAACACCCGCTCGCCCGCGCGATCGCCGAAACCCTCGAATTAAAAACCTGTCCGCTTTCTTGATTTATCTAAACAAATTTATTAATCAATTAGACATGACGTACAGAAGAATGTAATCGAGGAAAAAATATTTTGGATGCTACCGGGATTCGAACCACGGGTCTCCAATGCATCCGAAAATGGCGCGTTACCAATTATATAAGACATTTGCGTTAATCAATTTAAAAAAGAGCCTACACATATCATGGAAATCAAGGAATCCTTCATAAATTTCAATGGATTTATTTATTTTTTAAGGTACTGATACACATGCTTATTTTTGAGCGTGCTCTAACAACTGTACACACTTGTCCGTTTTTATCATGCTTATTTTATGCATGAATGAGCATGCTCAAAACTAACAATCAAACACACATGCTTATTACTGGCATGCTCTTGTCATAGAATAGAGATGCTCTTGTTCAAAATGGAATCTTTGCAAGCTGAAAAATTTAATTCGAGCGAACCAATAAATCAAAACCGTTCCCGAGTTTCCATCCGCACATTTTTGATTTTGTTTTTATAAGTTTCATAAGCATTACTTCTTGATATACTATGTATTTTTACATAGCGTTACCGAGTATTCCACAGACATTCGTGATTCCTATGATAAGTCACGGAAAGTAATGTTTTATCATCTCCCCAACGCGCCGTATTTGTTTAATCTGTCGCGGGCTGAGAAGATCGCATCGATAATCGATAAAAGCCGCGAATGACATTAGCATTCTCCTAAGCAACTCTGTTCACACATGCTCAAAAGATACCCCTTTCATCGCAAATCAAACGAGCATGCTCATTACTAGCAATATGCGTTCACACATGCTACTTATTAGCAATAGCTTAAGAAGCTCAATACTGCACAAGCTCACGTGCCACTAATGAGCATGTGTACCTTTAATCACTCTGTTAATGCGTCATATCATTATACATTAACAAAATGAAAAATGTCCCGTAAAATTTCGTTTACAATAAATAGAACCATACAGATGTATAGGTCGACCACAATCAAAAGACCATTTGCTAGCTTTGTCCGGTAAGAAGAAAGCGGAGGAAAGTTGCCTGGCAAGCCCGTATTTCAAGCCTCAATATGATATTCCAAATGAATATATATTTTTTAGTTTAAAAAAGGTTACTCACTTACTAGATAAACTTATTCTGTGTTCATTCTTTGCATCGTAACAACACACATATTTTTTGCGCACATTCTTTTGATTGCGGTCTAGCTATAGCATACTATATTAATGGTATTGGCCATTGTTTGGGACTTGTGCTAATGCAAAACTTTAACGGAATAATTTCTGTTTCCCCTCCCCTCCTCCTCACCACCCCATCCATCATACCTCTAATCAGTCGATCGATGATCTTGATATGGGGCGGATTTATAGACCGTTATATACCAACCCTTGACGAAATAATCCTGCAACACCAATACAGTGAACGAGAGATCCTTGAGCGGCGGAATGCAGTGAGTTCATGTTTCCTATTTCTTGAGTTTCTGGCGAATAGAGTTGTGTGTTCAACAACCTTTATTCTGGATTAATACAATTAGAAATTTCGGAAACACGTTCGACTCGTGCTTCACATTCTTTATTCGTTCTAATAATGTCAAAAAATATTTTATTTGATGGACGGCTTCGAGTAGCTTGTTGGTCTTGTGGTTAGGACTCTCGCCTCGTGATCCAAAGGTCGCGGATTCGAATCTCACTCCAGACCAGCAAGTTAGTCTTATTTTCACAGCACAAGCGTTTAGCTTAGTTTAGTAGTAAGAATATTGATGTGACACGTATTCTGTGTTCGCATCTCTATTTAAAATTGTAAGCAATTTGAAAAAAAATTCCCAAAAACAATATTTTTAAACAATTATTATATGTAGATGTATAAACAATTATTATATGAGATAATGTATAAACAATATAATCATGATATAAATAAATCAGATTAAAAATCTTCATTTGTGTGATATTTCGTTTGTGCAATTGTATATAACCTTCTTTTCTATCTCGGATAAACGTGCAACGGGGAAAGATGCGTCTCAGTCACGGCGGAGGAGCTTTAAGGGAATGGAAGTGACGCGGCCTTTTTTTTCTTCAAAAAATTTTCAAAAAAAATGTTTAATTTGTACCTTGATAAGTACCAATAAAAGCATTAAAGTAATTAATCATCTTGTAAAAAATCACCTAATTTCAGGATCTCAGGGATGTGAAATTAAACTTTCATTTGTAATGTTACCATAATAACAAAAGAACACATGAGATGCCTGAATAATAATAACTTCTCCGAATTTTTTAATCATCTCTTAGAGTCCAATCATAATTTTTATATAAATACAGGGGTAAATGTATTAAGTAATAATAATAATAAATAGTTAAAATTAAATGATATGGACTTTTTTTATGTTGGTAAAACCATAAAATAACATTCTTCCAATTAATAATCAAATAAATTTCCCCTACAGTGCTTTGCTTGATTTAAAATTATCAGATAAAACCCAAGATTTGTCAATACCCCCTACAGACCCCACTCCGTCTTCCTTTCTCGTCTTTTTTAATCTTTTTTGATAAGAAATTTACTGCATGTTGGCCTTTAGCTACAATAACACGCATGCGAAGAGTATTTTGTGAAGGTGTTGGTGTATACATAATACTATTTTTGTGGTGTTTAGTGCTATTTACATACTAGGGTAGTGATTGTCCTGACGAAGACAGGGGTTACGTCTCGGAACCGGTAGACAAAAAAGTAGGTTGTAGTGGTTATACTCGTATACTAACATAAATAACATTTTGTTTTCATTTAACTATTATTTTGTGTTAGTCTAATGTTAAATTTGAGTGCGCGTTATATTTTTTGTGTATTAGTGAATTACATGCATGCGTGTGCACAGCTTGAAAGAACATTGTTTACTAGCTATGCTGCAAAAAGTTGGCAGTATTTGAAAGTTGATATGAATAGTAATCAGCACTTAACCCAAAGTACCTTACAGTGTAAAATTATAGTGTTTAGCTACGCTTTGGAACGTAATGGAAAGCTTTTCCTGTTCTTCATAATCCAACACCATCTTTCAATAGGACATAAAGTCACGCTACTTTGATCGGCTCTGAACCCGGGGCCGTAAACAAACAGCCGCGGAAATTTAAAAGATCGTAAACTTTGAAATCACACACGTGCAAATATAAAACACAGATTTCCCCGCCGCGCTTACGGAGCGCATGGACCAACCGCCGCAGCCTCCCATTGTCCGAGTCGGTGCATAAATCTCCGGAGGCTTTTGTTGCGGGGATTTATATCTTCATGCAGCCGAAAGACTGCTTCCTCGTGCGATGGCTGAGAAGGCGTAGCGGGAACCTCGGACCTGAGCGTCCAACAGCACATTTGTCCTCCTGACTTGACTTATCTCGACGTGAATGCCTTGTGATTGCGCTTTGAACATTTAATTCGAATTAAATTATAGGCCCCGTACACGCGACTGCCCGGGAACGTGATAGTTCTTTCGATTGTTGGAAATGTTATGTCGAAAGTTGTATTGTTAAGAGGTTAATTTCCAAATAATCAAATCTTACTGCAGCAATTGTACATTACGCAACGTAGAGGACGCTTATCGCCGCCGAAGAATTGACAAGATTTGAGGCATTCAAGGTGTGGACCGGCAGAAGAATACTCAAAATAAGCTGGATAGACAGAATGTATGAACTCAGATCAAAATAAGCTGGATAGGCAGAATGTATGAATTCAGATCAAAATAAGCTGGATAGGCAGAATGTATGAATTCAGATCAAAATAAGCTGGATAGGTAGAATGTATGAACTTAGATCAAAATAAGCTGGATAGGCAGAATGTATGAATTCAGATCAAAATAAGCTGGATAGGCAGAATGTATGAATTCAGATCAAAATAAACTGGATAGGCAGAATGTTTGAATTCAGATCAAAATAAGCTGGATAGGCATAATGTATGAATTCAGATCAAAATAAGCTGGATAGGCAGAATGTATGAATTCAGATCAAAATAAGCTGGATAGGTAGAATGTATGAATTCAGATCAAAATAAGCTGGATAGGCAGAATGTATGAATTCAGATCAAAATAAGCTGGATAGGCAGAATGTATGAATTCAGATCAAAATAAGCTGGATAGGCAGAATGTATGAATTCAGATCAAAATTAGCTGGATATGCAGAAGAATACGAATGATTTTTTTTAAACTATTTTTTATATTCTTTTATATTTCTTATATTTTTATACGCTTCAACAGGTCAAGGGGCCCAACAACGCAAAACATATGAAAAACACTCAGGCTTGAGTAAATCACCTAGATTAATTAAGACCTCGCCGGGAATCGAACACGGAACCTCAGAGTGAGAATCCAGCGTCATGCCCACTCGGCCACGAGGGCCGCTGATGGGAGCAGAATTAGATCGGAAGAAGTGGAAAGGCATCATCCAGGAAGCTAGAGATCTACAAGAGTCATACGATTATCAGAAATAAGTTTCATCATCATCATCCCCTTATCTAAGTAGGGTCAGGGGCCCAAAGATTCGACAAGGTGCTTCCATATTCCCCTGTCTTGTGCTGCTTCCGCATAAGTCAACCAATCAGACCTATTCTGTTTTCATACACATTTTTTGTTGCTTCTAGAAGAGAAGACGTAAGTTAACATGGTTTTATTTCACTTAACTCTAGATCGGCCCCCAAGCGACTTCAATCACTGTTGGGCGATACGGCCCATATTGTTGAGAATCACTACCTTAGAGGTTATTCGTCGGAACACTATCACATGAAATGAAATATTCTTTTGTAATATTTTTAGAATAAATTAAGAAAAGATTATTAGGGATTTACGTAAATTTGTGAGGGCTATTATTAGGTGTATTAGTCAGCAGATTGCCCTGTTTACTAGATGTTACAACAATTGACCTAACCGCCTTCGGCGATGATTATGTTGTGTTGCTTTGAATATAATATCTAAATCTGGGCTGAGATAATGCCTAAAACTTGACACAGACATTACCAGCTTTTTTACTCCCTTTATATTAACTCGTGGCGTCTGCTTGCTTGCCGTCAACAAAAACTTTGGATCGATTTTTGACCCTTTCCCGTGACCCAATCAGGCTGAAACTTAGAAAGCAAGTAGACTCGTGGCGACGATCAAGAGGATCTATCAAATTTTCGTTAAAAAAAATTAATAATTATAGTACAATTTCGGATTTTTAGAAATTTTATTGGTTTTTTCATATTGGAATCATTAGAAAAGTTTGATTACGGCGGCCCGATAACGTCGCGGAATATTTTCTAAATTTGAATTACTCCGTCGGTATGCACAATAGGTACTCAATACGAATGTCGAAAATCTAAATTGACTGACAAATGTTTTTAGAATTTAATCTTCAAAGCATGAAGTGTCTTATCAAAGCTCAAAACATCTGACATTTTAGAAATATATTAAATTCCTGTAAGTTTAGTGTTATATTATATGTTTTAATTCGTCTTTAATTATTGTTATATTTTACAAAGAAAGAGAGTATAGTAAAAACTTGGTTTTTATGAGTTACTTTTTTATACAATCAGGAAGCGGCACAATATAACAAATGAATTTTGTTAAAAATATTAAATATTAGACAATTCTGTTTTTAAATAATTCAAGCCTAAAAATGTTAGCTTGTTCTTAGTCACACATATCGCACTCCGAGTTCAAGACCTTTCCAAAAAATTGGTTTTTGACTCCGAGATCAAGACTAC
Source organism: Agrypnia vestita (assembly GCA_016648135.1). NCBI lineage: Eukaryota > Metazoa > Arthropoda > Insecta > Trichoptera > Phryganeidae > Agrypnia > Agrypnia vestita. The sequence continues at coordinate 212,954 of JADDOH010022970.1, read as the reverse complement.
AGATATCTCTTACACATTCCCTTAAAATAAATGCAAGGTTTTCAAATTTGGAACATTATATAGAACTTTAAAAAGAAAAATTGGATAGTGTGTGAATATTCATATGATTTGTATTTGGTGAACGTTGCATTATGTAGAGTGATCACTTAAGTCAGGTCATACAGGCTGTAGGCTCTGGGCCGTCCTATGGAAATGTATGTATGGGCCATCCATGTTTCTCATAAAAATAGTTTAATCTCTGTGACACTTCTATAATTTAGCTTAATAGTTTGTTCTATTTGCCAAAATATCATCTTCGTGTGAATTTCCATTATTATTTTACAATGCAACAATTGTTTTTAATTGATTTCATGAATATCCCTGATAAAAGTGAATGTTTCGAATAATTTGTCTCTCATATACTGCTGCACGTTACTAAATCGCTCGGCTCCGTACTAGAAAACTTCTCACTTGTCGGTAGGCGATCGCGCCGTATATCTGTCACGCGCTGGTTACACTACTGCGGTTTTTATCACTGGTAATATCGCCGTCAAACGTCAAACAATGACTGTTGCGCAGTCGCCGGTCGATCCCTTTCTATAGATAAATGTCGCGTCGCGATGGTTCGAGAATTAACGAGGGTAGCCCAGACATTTATAGAGATTTAGATGGTAAGTAATTTCTCCTAATTCTACTCTCTTCACAATTTCCAAACTAAGCTAAGCGCCTCTGCTGTGAAATCAGGACTACCTTATTGTATTTTGGGGTGAGACTGAACCTCCAACTACTTAATCGCAACGCGAGCACCATAACACCAAACTAAAAAGGTCCAAACTTACACTTAGCCTTTTCCCTGATATTCAGTACCTACATCTCGAAGCAAAGGTAGGCCAAAATTTTTAAGCCCACTGTCCCCTTTCAGATATAGTATCTTTTAATTGCCCACTATAATTTTAGAAAGGGTATTACATATATTATTTTAATTATGGTGACCTATAGAAGTCTCACAGAGACGAAGCTAGATACATGATAAACATAAAAGGAAGTCTCTTATACGATGGCCCAGGACTTAAAATCTGTATGAGCTGGCTTAATTGATCATTGCACACAATGCAACATTGACCAATCCCATCGTAAAAAGATCCACACATTATGAAATTTGTAATTTGAAAGTGGTATAGGTATAAGTTCCAATTATGGGAACCTTCCGCATATTTCTTTGAACTGTGCTGCAGGCATCTGTTGTCCTTCCTCTTGAAACAATATACCTTTATATTTTTTCAATTTATAAAATAATTTTAATTATACTGCCTGATATAGGGGAACGTCCACAAACAACCTTTATGAAATTAAACTAATTTTTGAAATTGATAATTTTTTTGAATAAAGTTTAAGTATTTCATTTGTCCCCCATAGCCACGTCCCGTGACAGTAGTATGAATATTTATACAACACCCTATTAAAAAAAAACGTGGGAAATCTATCGCATCGCATAGGTGTGCGTCTAACCTAGCGTTTTAATTTTGTAGGCAAATTGATACATTGACGTGAGGTCATTTTCCTTTGACATAAAAATGATGTGGATATATGACCTTATTATTCTAAAGGTATATTTTTCAAGAAAATTTCAGTTATAACGTCAAAAACCCGAAGCGCGCGTTAATATTAAATTTCATATTTTTAATCTGAATTATTTACATTGTTTTCAATTTAATTTTTTTCGCATCAATTTAAAGTGTTATAATTCATTATTTGCATGCAATATGAAAGATTGATTTTTTTCCCGATATTTAAGATTTATTTTTTGCAAAATTTAAACTATCAGAACAGTAACTTAAATAAAAACCTTGCAAAAAAATTTGCAAGGTTTTTATAATTTTTTTCGACTTTTTAGGAATCGGTATAGTTACTGTAATGATACTTTTTGCAAAAAATATGTCATGGATGCTTGAACATTTTCGAATTATTATCAAGGCAAGAATCCGCATGTTGAGTGTTTGCAATTTGCTATATATTAGACATCCTGTACATACTAAATATTGTAAAAGCAGGCCTGAGGTAAGATAAAACCATTAAGTTACGCCTTCCCCGTTATTTTTCATGGGTGTACGGCTAGTATATATATATATATATATATATAATTCTACATATAATTGTAATGATAAAATCATTTTTAAATTTGTTTTATTTCATACATATTTTAATAAACTAAATTTTATTTATTTTAATTTAAACTAAATTGAAATTTGTAATGCACACACGTTGAGTTAATTTAACACGACTTAATGTTGTTTAATTAAATGATCTTATTTAAATTAAATAAAACGTTACAACAATGAGCTCTACACTCTGTTTAAGGAGCTAAAAATTTATAAAACTGGGAAGACTTCGGTGGCTGGGTCATTTGGAGAGAATGACCGAGCATCAAACACCAAAGTCCCTGCTGAACTCAAGGCCGATAGGGTGAAGAAGCTTAGGAATGCCAAAATTATGATGGAGCGACAACGTCCTAGAAGACATTTCTGCCTTAGAGCTTCTGAACTGGAGAGAGCTGGCACTAAACCGAGATGAGTGGAGGAAGACTCTTGAGGAGGCCAAGACCCACCAGGGGATATAGAGCCAAGAGTGATGATGATGAAAATAAATATACTTTACACTTTGGTACCGAATTACTTTTGAACAAATTACATTAAGAAAAGAAAAAATCTTATACTATCAAATTTTGTTTTTATAACCAATAGATAACGGAGGACCATGCAGCGATAGTTAAACCTTTCAACACCTGTAATTAATGACCAGGATATTAATTGCGTGTTGATGCACCGTAGCGTAGCAGCGGCCAACTTGTAAAAGGGTTTAGTTTTATCGGGTGAATAAATTTATAAATTGAACGAAAGTTGGGTATGGGGTAGGAAAGGCTGTAATTAAATAATAAACCTAATGAAATCGGTTAATTAAGCTACTAGCGTACCTGATACATAAGTGCCTGGACTCTTACCTAGTATTTATCATTATTTTTCCGTGAAGAAACATTTAAAATTTGAATAAAGCTAGCCGGTTTCGAAGCACCAAAGATTTTAATTTTTGAGGTTTACAAGCGCTTTTACATGAAACAACCATCCAAGGATGGGCCCAGAAGACGTACATTTGACGATTTCGTTGATAAAATGCAAAAATGTTGTTGTGCATATATATTAAAGACATCATTGAAATCTGCCTGAAAACAAAAGTTATATCACAGATGTACAAACGCTTCTATTTAGACAGATGTAACAGAGCTAGTCCACAATACTTAACAGGTAGATTCCTGCTTAAGGCCCGATTATTTCAAGTTGGATTAAAATAAAAGTTCGTTTTTAAGCAAAGATTTATAAAAATCTATGCTTTAAACGAACTTTTACTTTAATACAACTTGAAACAACCTTTTTAGTAAAGCACCACAAACATAAAAAAAGAAGCTCATTTTTTTTTCTAAAGCGGCGGCTGCGAGCGCGAATGGCACCGAAGGCACGGCCCTTACTGCCGCCGCCTTGTGCCCCCATATTCTATGTCAATGTGTGCGTCACATTGCGTGCGTACACGGCGCCGAGCACGCACGCACACATTCTAATGGGTGCCGCCAGTTTGTATGAAGATGTATTACTGTTCTTAGTATACTGTGATATTACGTTCCGGAACGATATAACCCTGAAGGGGAGAAGGGTTTCGTTACTTCTTTTTTTAAGTATTACAATTCTTCAGTCAGCCAGCAATGATGATGGATCCTGCAATGGGATCCGAAGCGTCGGCCAGAAACTTCATATACACATTACGGTGGGTCGCCATTGTATGAAAAAAAAATCCGATTTTTATCTGGCACAGCGAAAAAGATGCCATATTTTTAACCTACGATATCATTTTCTACCTCCAGATCGACTGTAAAGAACACATATTTTGTATATAAAAAAAAATATGCTGTTACAAATTTAAAAAAAATTAAAAATGTGTGTTTATAAAGCAAAATAAAATTGCAGTAGTAAAATTTGCTTATTACAAGAAAGTGTTGACAAAAATTATATTACTATTATTATTGTAATATTTCAAATAGCGCGAAAATCCTTCAGAAACATATGTTTAACAGTAGGAAAGGAAACTTTTGACCATATTTCTCCAATATTTACCATGACAGTCCAATACCTGTAATGAAGAAGAGTTGTCCATGTATGAAGAAAGTAACCATTACTGGTTAGAACCATAATTGGAAATTACCTAAAAAAAACAGTCGAATAATCGATTTCAATTCGGAGGTAGATAAACTCATCAGAATGTAATGATATCCCACACAAGTTATTTTGAGACCTTTTAGCACTTTTATATTTGGGTGCCCCTTAAAAAAGAAGAAAAAATTTTTGGCCCACCCTAACACTAATGGAAGATAATTCCAAAAAAGTCTTATCTTATTAAAGATTAAGAATGTTCTTAGGTTTTCACGGCCACTCAGAATCTTCAAGTTTGTGTTTACTGGGGTATTATGCCGTGTTGTTACGACCTTTCGGGCCGACGTTTCGGATCCCATTGCAGGGTCCATCATCAGGGCTGTTGAATGTTGGTGTTGTGGTTAAGTATCGGCTTGCAATACCGTGCCGAAGTCATGATGTGTTGTATTGTGTTGTATTGTGTTGTATGTATGATTCATCTGTTGTCTGATCACTATCTCTGCGGAGTCTGCGACGAGAATGACTTTGAAGCGCCGGATACCAAGATGTTTTTAATTTGGGACCGTCATCTCTATTAATGTTTATCGGGTGCTTGTAGATTTCTAGTGCTTCCTTGATAAGACGCGCATGGTGACTCTTAGGTTTCCAAGGATTTTCGGTTCGAATACAAAATGATGGCCAGTATCTAGAAAATGCTCAGCCAGTGCTGATTTTTCTGGATGACCGAGTTTGCATGCCCGTTTGTGCTCATTGACCCTTTTGGAAATGTAACTCGCCGTTTGCCCAACGTATACTTTATCGCAGTCTTGACAATCGAGTCTATATACACCGTCTGTTTCTAAGCGATCTCGATCCTTCGCTGATCTCAACATATCCTTAATTTTGAAGTTTGTACCAAAAACTGTCTTAATGTCTCTTTTCTTGAGAGCTCTAGCAATTCTGTCTGTAACGCTTTGGACAAAAGGCAGAAAGGCGATGCCTTTGCACTCAGGTTCTGTATGTTTCATACGAACCGTTACCTACATGCGAATTCCCACCATCATCCTGCTCAAAAAGAGGTCTCATCAACACTTTGGCCACGAGGGCCAAAAGGATATGCCAAGATGAATATCTACAGGAGGAAATGATAACACTCAGCGACGCACTGGAAGGCAATGGTTACCAGAAGCGACAGATACAGCGCGTCATAAGAACGAGGTCTGTTCGCCCTGAAAAACATCCTTGGAAAAGCCTAAGAGTCACCATGCGCGTCTTATCAAGGAAGCACTAGAAATCTACAAGCATCCGATAAACATTAATAGAGATGATGGTCTCAAATTAAAAACATCTTGGTATCCGGCGCTTCAAAGTCATTCTCGTCGCAGACTCCGCAGAGATAGTGATCAGACAACAGATGAATCATACATACAACACAATACAACACATCATGACTTCGGCACGGTATTACAAGCCGATACTTAACCACAACACCAACATTCACACAAGAACAACAACACATCAACCCTGATGATGGACCCTGCAATGGGATCCGAAACGTCGGCCCGAAAGGTCGTAACAACACGGCATAACACCCCAGTAAACACAAACTTGAAGATTATTAGAGATTCTTAACGGCCGTAAAAACCTGATAACATTTTCAAGTCCAGCTTAAGCCAAAATAGTCCTTATTTCAAATAGAAGCGAGGTGCACTAGCCACTACGCCACAATCTCGTTAATAAATATCCATATTTATTAAACCCTAATAAATAGCACCCCAACGATCTGATAACAAGTAACGAGGATCATCAAATGGTAATGAGGTATAAAAATATAAAATGATCTATTATCTCACAGCCCTGGGCAGACTCTTTGATCTCACCTATTCTTGAATATGTTATTTTTTTCATGTTTTACAGAAAATATTATTAGATTTTATCTGTCAGGTTACTCCTACCAAGTACGTAGGCGCCGGTTTTTGTGATCATACTGGTCCTTGGAGAATATGATTTTAATATCCGGAAATTCTATGAACTAAAAACTACAAGGTGTGAGTGTTTTCGACTTCTTTGTACAGGTGTAAAAGACCTAGTCCTTAAATATTTATTTAAATAGTTTTTTCAATAGTTGTAGCGACTTTGAATTTTGATTTTTTTTTCAATTTTTCTTAATTATCTTTAGTAGAGACTTGCACTTTCGGTGGCTTTAATAGAAGTCAAACAAAATGATTTGTTGCGGAAAAATCATAATCAAAATTTAACGATTCGTCAATTTTTTCGTGATGAATGTTATATAAAATAAGTATTATATTATTTTATAAGTTGTTAGAAATCAATGTGTTTCATATACATGTTCTAATATCTCCTTTTAAAGAGTCGAAATACTAAATTTAAGTACATGTCCTAGAAAAAAAATTTAAGATCGATTAACGGAAAACCTCCAAAACTTTTTCGAAGCTATCTCTCTCAGAGGAAGCAATGTGCGATTATAAACAAACATAAGAGTGGAGCTCCTCAGGGAAGTGTCCGTGCACCTGTATACTTCCTTTCAATATGTGGTAATTGTGTTTGTTGACCCTTCTTCTTTTCAATGACAAATTCCCGAGAAAAACTGTATGACAATGCCTAAAAAATATTGTTAAAATAAATATTTTGACCCAAAACCAGCCTGATGTAAATACAGATAGCTTGCATTTATATGAGTTTAAGTAGCGCAGGGAGGATGACCACTTTAGCATTTAAAAAATTCACTGTAAACAGATAGGAATGTAGTGTTCTGTAGTGACTGCTTTGGGTCTATTTATCAAAAATAAACAGTCACTTTTGCCCATCGCCTGAGGCATCAAGACGGCAATGAAGAAGCATTCATTAAAAACACGATTAAAGTAAAGATTTTCATGTCTTTCGCTTATGTCAAGTCATGAAATAATTATTGTAAGTTCACCGACCCGACTGGCGGCGAGCAGTAATGGAGATGTCTTCTCCTAAATTTGGCCCATGAAATCGATTATATCTTAGGTGGTCCCGTACGGGCGACGTGTCTTTCCAGTTTCAATTGAATGACATCTGTAAATTTAAATTGAATGACACTTGACAACGACAATCGATGTCGCCATTGAAACGGAGACGCTGAAATTGAGATTGATAACGGGTATCTGTCGCAAAGATCAATAATTATTATTGGACGCGTTTCTGACAATGAAAATTTGATAAATTGGTACACCTTTTAAGTCAGTCGCCTAACCCTATCGGCGCGCCGGTAGAGTTACCATATGCAGATGTAAAATGAAAAAAAAAGTAACCCATAAAAACCAAGTTTTTATTGTACTCCCTTTCTTTGTAAAATATAACAACAATTAAAGACGAATTAAAACATATAACATAACACTAAACTTACAGTATTATAATATATTTCTAAAATGTCAGATGTTTTGAGCTTTGAAGATTAAATTCTAAAAACATTTGTCACTCAATTTAGATTATCGAAATTCGTAGTGAAGTAACTTTTATGTATGCCGACGAAGTAATTCAAATTTAAAAAATATTCCGCGACGTTATCGGCCGCCATTGCTAATCAAACTTTTCTAATGATTCCGATTTGAAAAAACCAAGAAAATTTCTAAAAATCAGAAAACGTACTATAATTATTAATTTTTTTTAACGAAAATTTGAGAGATTTTCTTGATCGTCGCCACGAGTCTACTTGCCAATTTTCAGCTCGATTGGATCACAGGAAAAGGGTCAAAAATCGATCCAAAGTTTTTTTTGACGGCAAGCAGACAAGCAAGCAAGCAGACGCCACGAGTTAATATAAAGGGAGTAAAAAGAAGTACAAACTATTGCGAAGTGGGGAACATTTAAAAACAAAAATTAATTAAATTAATAAAAATAACTTGGTAAAACACCACTATATTTGTTGTCGATTCCGACCAGATTTCGCTACGACTGTAGCTTCTACAGGGTAAAATCTAAACTGACTAAACATTAAAAAAATATGTGCTTATAATACATCAGTGTGAAGTTTGACAAAATGATATTTAACAAAAATTAAGATTTTAAGAGCCGGTTTATTAACTTGATTAGTAGTAATCTTTCGTTACTTTATTCCTTATTCTTTCCTTCATTCCTTCGTTTACTTCTTTCGTACCGTTTAAAGTATAGATTTTTGTGATTCCCACCAATTAAACAACCCGCTTTTGCAAAAATATATGCTTAAAACGAAATATTACTATAAACCTGAGAAGAAAAAAGTAGCTTGTCTGTTGTGATCGATGGTCGGTGGTTCGAGCCCCATCCCAAGACTCAAGTTAGTTCTATTCTCATAGTGCAAGCGTTTAGCTTATTTTGAGAATAGTAAGAATATTGATACGACACGCATTCCGTGTTCGTATCTCTATTAAAAAAAAACTATGTTGATACATCCGGCCGTTTGTTAATATAGGGTGGTCCATCCGATACGCCGGATTTAATTTTAATATGAATCATGTATACCAAATTATTATTTGATTGGACAATTTCTACTGATTTATGAGGAAGACATGTTGAGATCAATAAATTGTGGTGTTAGCCAAATGACCGCCGCGGCTGTGTTGGCATACCCTGACCCATTTGATAAAATTTTTTAATATTGTTTGCAATGCAGTTTGCTCAATTTCAGCAATAACTACACATACAAAAATACGCTTTCTTAGACTAGACTAGACTGTTCCAGATATATGTAATTTACCTATATATTTTTTATACAGTGGATGGTGTCCAAAAACATGTAGATGATAAAACACACAACACATATTACCTACCTTTTTTGCAATTTATTTTATATTTTTGGCCGCCGTGCATATGTGATAGATTTAAAATCAAGTGTACTCGTATCTATGTAAAAAGGCTTATTAAAACTTAACATAATTGCTTTTTAGAATATCTTTTGTAGTTTGAAATGAAGTTACATAATTAAATATGAAGACTTATAAAAAATATAAATATAAGCATTTAAAAAATCGCAAACATACACATGCCTTATATAAACAAATTACATAATTTACAGACTTACAAATATTTATAAAATTTTAACCACAGCACCGCCAATGACTACCGATTAAATAAAACTAATTACAAAGTAATGAAATACTAATTACAAAGTAATGAAATACTATTTAAAATGTTGAGCGGTATCAATATACTGAAAAATCGAGCATTTTACACATTTTAACACTAACCGAATTGAATCCTCATGTGAAATCTATGTAGTTCAACATTTATCGTATTTCCCCTGCATATGTATCTAAAATGTTATGTTATATAATTGAAAAGATAAGATGATTCTTCCTGATACCATATGGTATAACCCTAAACGCAAGAAGGAAATCAATGGGTTTTAGCGCCGGCACCACGTAATGGTAGAAAAGAATAGCAGTTTAAATTCCGTTTTTTTTTTATCTAATGGCTCAATTATGTGTTTCAAAACTAGATGTCATACTACTTATACAGGGTGTAGCAGAGCTTGTATACAATACTTTACAGGTAGATTCCTGCCTGATTATGAATCGAAAATGTTCAAGCAAACATGACCTAATATCAATAGTTATGGAGTTATTTACGAGTGATAAATTTACGAAATAGTTTAATTTAGATAACAGCTTTAAGTTAAATAGTGTTAAGTGACTCGGTACATTTTTTAAATTAATTAATCAGTAATTAATAAATCTGCATTTTATTTCAGCGTTTTCATTAATTCCTCCCGCAGCCACGACATGTGACAATAAATATAATTAATTGTAAAATAATAATAATGTTTAAAAATAATAATAAATAATTAACTTATCATCACGCCGTTTCTTAGCGGCGTTAGGCATAGAGGATCGAACATGGAACTTCATCCACATTCGTAAGTCTTCGCATGCAAGCTGGTCGATTTTTGAGGCTCTAAACGGAAGAACCATCTTCCAGTATCTTGTTTACTTGGTCAAGTCTTTCGCGGCCACTCCCTTCTTCTGGCGCCGTCAAAAATGGCGTCATTTATATTTCTTGCTATCCTCTCCTCCCGCATTCGTTCCACATGGCTAAATCAAATAATCGACCCTTTTTTAATACTCAAGATACATTATATACATACATCCATATACAGGGTTATTTGTAAAACATTAATAACCTCGCAGGACTATATTCCTGCCTTGATTATGAGTCGAAAACGTTCAAACTATTATGACCTAATATCAATACTTATGGAGATATGCGACATCAAAGTTTGCATTTTTTTTTCAATATTTCTGACTTATTTTTTTTAAAAAGTTGGACTATCATTACAGTAACTCATATCGATTACGAAAAATTCATTTGTTTCAATACAAGTTAAATAAAATGATAAAAACCCTGAAAAAATTCCAACTGGAATGTTTTCCAATTGGAATTTGAAGCTTTTTATTTTTTTATTTGACTTGTATTAAAGGAAATGAATTTTTCATATTCGATATAAGTCACTGTAATGATAGTCCAACGTTTTACAAAAAATAAGTCAGAAATATTGAAAAAAAATGCAAACTTTGATGTCGCATATCTCCTTAATTATTGATATTAGTTCATAATAGCTCGAACATTTTCGACTCATAATCAAGGCAGAAATATAGTCCTGCGAGGTTATTAACGTTTTACAAATAACCCTGTATAATAGAAGTCTCGTAGAGACAAAACTATTTTTATATGGGAAAGTAGATGTGGAAATTTCTTTGGGTGTTCATAGGACGTACGACCTATCGTATGGTCGACGATCCGACACGATCTAAACATTGAACCACTGCTACTCTTCATAGAAAAATCGCAACTCAGGTGACTTATCTTATATTATTATGAGGTGAATATCTGATTCCTATTCCGGACCAAATTCCTAGGAAAATGCTGAGTGCAATTCTAGAGGGTAGACGTCCAGTGGGCCGTCCTAGACACAGTTGGGCGAGGCAACTTCAGAAAGTATGTGAGGAAAGGATGGCACTACAATCGACGGTGGCCGCACAATCAGCGTAAGACGGGGACAAATGGAGGCGCCTTGTCGATTCAGTGGGTTCCCGAACCGAATAGGTTAAGGGGAAGAAGATGATGATATTTTGATTTGAGTTTAAGGCAACATTCTTTATATGTGTATATGAAATTCTTCCGAATTATTAACATTACACTAGAATACGCCTGAAAATTAATAAAAATATTTTACTCCTATTCCCAGTTTTTATATATTCAGAATATTTTGAGTACATTCAAATTTTTCAATAACATAATACTGGTTTTTATCCCCAGTGGACATCATTAATTAAAATATATGTATTATAGGTGTGTCATTGAGACGAAACTGTTTTTTATATCGGAAAATATTTTTTTAATTCTATTTGATATGCTCAGATCAGTTTTACATTACTTTTCAATTTTTCAGTAAAAAAAAATACATGGTACAAATAATGAAGAAAGCTGAATATAAATTAATTGAATTTATGTTGAAATCCTGTATAGGTATATATAATTTTGTTCTTTCAACTGAGAACTTAGCTAGATGTAGATATTTAATTTGATTTGTGTTTTGTACCTACATAAAAAATTAAACTATTTTTCAATATGAGACAGGGGTCTTCTGCATAGACATTGGCCAAAATTTACGCTGAATAGATAATTCATTGATTTTATCTATAAATATTGCTCGATTTTTAATTACCAAATAACACAGTGTACGCAATAAGCAGACTCAATTATATGTTAGATTAATCACACCTTTGAATAAATGCCAAAAATATCTTATCAAAATAATTGTTTTAATTTTGTTGGGTAGCTCATTGTTAATTAAAATAATTACAGCTGAAAAATATGCGAGCCTCAAGCCTTTATCAAATGATTTATTTTTTAAAAAGGGATAAAAATGAATTGGTGAATTTTTGAAGGAAGCAAACACTTGGTGGTGGGATATTATATATAATAATTAAATAAATAAAAATAACTCGGTTAAACACCACTTATATCTATTGTCGATTCCGACCAGTACAGCAGCAATATAATGGAAAAAGTGAATATATTGAAGTAGTGAAGTAATAATATAATGTATATAAGTAACAATAAGAGACAATAAAACAGTAACATAATTAGATATCAATATTTCATTCATATCTTACCTCGCAGAGCATTTTATACATGTGTTTAGATATTAATTAAATGTTGCAATGCAATGTTCACTCGTATTCTTAGATCATATGAAGACAAGGTACAAGAGAAGACAATGTCGGCGAACAAGTCGTTGTAAGTTCGGCACATTCCCGCTTTGCGTGAGTATAATCCGGAGTTGGTGCGAGCAACAGGAATCTTTAATTCAATATTGCCTTAGATCTTTCTGTATTAATTCATAACTGAAATCTAAATACGTAGTTTGTTTTGCAATTATCAAAATCGTGAGCAACTAATGCGTAAAAATATTTTGGTTGCCCGTAGAAATACTTGTATCTCCGTTATTTATTAGTGACTTAAGTTTAAACTACAGAATAAATCGGAAGGCCTCTAATGGACGGATCGGTTTTGAATACTCCGTTTTGTGCAAGATTTCACTGCAGCGGTTTTCAGTGGCTAAGTGAAATATGATGCGATTCCATCCTCGTTAACTGCCGCGTCAGCCTTGGTGGGCTGTTATTAAGGCATCAGGGGCCTGCTGGTGGGCAAATATCATCGCAATTGGCGCCCGAAACCGGCCATTTGTCGTGGCTGTCGACGGAGCTGTCAGATTTGACAGCCGCTGTCAGATAGCGAAATCAGCTGATTTAACGCAGGCGCACACACGCACTGTTTGTAACATTCCAAACACATAGTTTATGGAATATTTCAGAACGCCTCGCTTATTATTAAAATTACAGAGCAGGGATGGTGAACACTTTTTAACAAAACGCAGGTGCACCAAAAATATTTCAATTCTAAAAATAAACAATTAAAAAAAGATGCGTATGGAAGGAATGAGCAAGCTGTCTCAAATTCAATGACTATGCTATAGTTAACGGAATATAAATATTTTAACCTATGTGAGAGCGCTAATATAACCGCGCCACGCCACTCAACACCATATTTTTTTAGCATCATTCGGAGTGTGTTGAAGCTATCATGCAAAGTGTAAAAAATATTTTTGAGTAAAAAATAATAACCTTGCAATATATTTATTATCTAAGTGAGCTAAAAGTTTTGCTTAACAAATATGTTAATACTTATGTACCAATAAGTGTACTTCATACATTCTCACAAACATGAAAATCTCCGTGGATAAGCTAAGAGCATGCTGACATCGAAACAGCCAGTACGATGCAAGCTTGCAATTGACGATAAAATAATAGAGCAAGTCATGAGCTTTAAGTACTTGGGTGTCGAAATATCCAGCAGTAACGACCTCTACGAAGAAGTAAGAAAGCAAGCAAACAAAGTCACAGCTGTTGCTGAATGCTTGAGAAATGCTGTATGAGGAAACGATCATTTTTTTATTTTATTGCTGGATGCTTGAAAATGCTGTCTAGAGAAACGATCATTTGCTCGTTATATCGAGAGCAAAGTGAAAATATTTAAGACCTGCTTCCACCCAGCCATGACACACGGTATTGAAACAAGGGCTGACATTACTAGAACTAAAAATCTCCCAAGGACAATTGAGATGAAGACTCTCCGACTCATTGCGGGACTGATAATCCGAGATGAGTAAGGAATTATGAAATACGAAGGACTTGCGACGTCGAGGGGAAGATCTAGAAGACGTTACTGGAGAGATAATGTGGAGAGAGCTTGTTCTGAAAGAATGGTGAGCGTAGCAGCGAACAAGCTGCCATCAGGTACCAGACTCCCAGGAAGACCGCATAAAAGATGGCGAGATAGCTGGATGTCTGTATCCCAGGAACAGGCTCCAAGCAATGACAGGATGCAGTCCTAGATAAAGCAGAAGAAAAAAAAGAAGAAGAAGAATAATTTGATTTGTACTCTTTAAATTGTTTGTGACACTTCATGCCAATTTGATTATTTTGCTTTATGACGTTTGTGTACCAGTAGTCTTGATATTTTGGGGGTCATTTGATGAAACAACTAGCTCTATCAATATTTAAGTTTGTTTAAGGATTTTTTTTTAAATAATACAAAGATCATTTTGTTAATTTTTAGTGTATTATACATAGAGATGTGGCATGCTTGATTTGAAAATAATTTCTGAAGACTGCCCAGTCGAATTTATTCGCTTCTTGCTTTCAAACAACTGTACGTCACTGTTGAATTGACTTACCAAGGTACGTCACAACTCTGATCGGTAGAAGGCTACGGACAAACATTTCGAACCGCGTTTCGTCGGTTGTCTATCACTGTCGTAGAGCGTTGTAAACATTGAGTTATTTTTAATTAATTTAAATTTGAACCGGGCGGCTGAAATATGTTGACTCGAATTGACTAAACGATGTTGCCAAATTTAGAATGACATATAATGCTTTAACTTTGCATACATTAATCATTTCAAAGTTCGCAATTTTTCATTGCAAAATAATTTTTCTAGCAAAAGTCAGGGATACTTTTAGAAAAAAATAATTAATATGATGGGACCATAACTAAGTCACATTAAAAACTTTTCGAGAATATGGAAATTTAAATTTGACAGATTTTGACAAATACAAGAATTAAAAATAATTAGTATGGGCCGTACAAAAGTATTATTTCCAATACAAAAATAACATAGATAATCCTATTTAAGTTTTTAAAATAAAAGAATTGTGTCCTTTTTTTCTGTTCCTGTTTTTTCAAACTGCCATAACAGGGGAATGGACACGTCTTACGTTAGATCTATTTGACAACTTTTTAGGACATATGAAATACAATAAAACTGCATCAAAATTTCCCTTTAATACATAAAACGGGCTTTCCGGACACCTCCTTTCGGTGGACCCTTAATATGCAAAAATACTTTTGTGGCAGTCCAGAGCCGTCGCGAATCTAACCGCTCGCACCGAACCGGCACGCACCAATCAGGGCCCGGTGCGGCTAACCCAGTCCCGGCCGCCATAGGTACTTACCGACAACCCTGACGCCGACCGCCGCAGCAAAGCGAGTGATTTTCCTGTACGCAACACTCTGTAAATTGTTACAATAAATACCACAGTTGACTGTATCTAAGCATCATCCGCTCATTCCTGCCTCTGCTGATTCATCTCGCACATATCACGCACGCGACACTCACAAAATACACACCACGCGCCGACATGAGAAAATACCTTCGGACGGGTGGGCATCCCTTCTCCCAAACACCAACACATAACCCGCCAAACTTTCGTAAAAAAAAAATTCTGCAAATTTACCAAGATTATTCGAGTGCCGAGTTTAAGATAGTAAGATTTTTCCATATATCATTTTCTAAATAATTAATCTTGTTTGTATTAAGATAAGATCAATATTAACTTGCTTTAGTACAATCGATTTATATAAAAGCCATTTGTACTGTGAATTGGTATCTCTTCTGGGTAATTGCGTGTATTGTAGATATTTTCCTTGAAAAAACTTAGACCGACGTTTCCACATGGTAACACGTGCCACTGTCAAGAATTTGAGTTATATGATATAACAGTTTTTAATGCGTGGAAAAATCCTCAACTGTGAAACACTAGTTTCATGTAAATATATATGTAATGTGATATTTCAATACAACTTAATATTTTTTGATAAAAAATAAGTTAAAACTCAATATAAAGGCTGATATATTTTCATTTTGAACCCTTACTGAGGCAGACAGACTGAAGCAACAACTAAGAATGATTACTAAAACTGACTATAAGCTTAGAACATGCAATGGTTGCAGACGTTTAAATTCTAGACTGAATGTGACAGCTTTCATAAACCAGCTGTATAAATTATACGGCATGTGTCATATAATAAACATAACAAGCAGATCGAACTGTAATTATTATAAACATGATTCAAGCATTAGTGTTATTATTCTACTATAGGTATATACGTACAACGTAGCGTGTTCTATCGCTTCTATATTTATAAGGCTCAACACAACTCTCAATTTATGAATATAGTAGCGGCAAACCCGTCAAAATGATGGAAAATTGGTTCGCGCTTTGCTAAGCCCTAGTTTCTTTTTGGCATTTTGGCATGAAGCGGCCGGTTCGATTCGGTGGCCCGGGGTTCAAGCCCTATCTCCGGCCGTTCAATTTTATTTTTTTAGCCGTGAATTTGAACGAAATTACGGACATTACACGAAGTTTCGGGGACAGACAGACAGATAGACAAACAGACAGACAGACAGACAGACAGGCAGCGGGATTATTGTGTTTGATTTTAAGGAATAAAATCAAAACGTAGCTAACCGTTGCAAATCATTCAACTATCCTAATTTCAAATGTCCGTCTATCTGTCAGTAACTAAGGACTACGACTAACGATAATGACTAGCCGCTAATGAGGGCAGCCGGGCGCCCGAGTATGACACGTCAATCAGCGCGCTCTTCAGATTACAGGCAAGGGTCGTTATTAAATACCATTATGTCCCGTGAATTTTTCGCGGGCTTATGGGAAAAAAAATTTTGTCATATTTGATGGCTTTCAGCTAGTAATTTAATTAATTGACTTGGCAATTAATGATATCACTGTAATGCAGACAGGAATTTATTTGAGTTATTACAGTTTATCTTAGAAACGATTCTATGCACTTTAGCGCTCTTTTGGGATGTTTGGAACAAAGGTATTTTAATTCTTGTTTAATTTCTGTCTAAACTTTCCCCAGAAGATTTCCAGACAATTCAGAGGGTTATTCAGGGTTATTTGTAAAAAATTAAGAACCTCGCAGGACTATATTTCTGCCTTGATTATGAGTCGAAAATGTTTAAGCTTTCATGACCATGATAATATCAATAGTTATGGAGGTATGCGACATCAAATTTTGCATTTTATTTTTCAATGAATCTAACTTCTTTTTTTGTAAAACGTTGGACTATCAATAGAGTATTTTATATCGATTACGAAAAATTCATCCGTTAAATAAAATCAAGTTAAATAAAATGATAAAAACCCTGAAAATTTTCCAATTGGAATGTTTTCCAATTGAAATTCGAAGGTACTTTTATTTTATTTTACTTCTATTAAATGAAATGAATTTTTCATATTAGATATAAGTTACTGTAATGATAATCCAACGTTTTACAAAAAATAAGTCAGAAGTATTAAAAAAAATGCAAACTTTGACGTCCCGTATCTCCATGACTATCGATATTGGGTCATAATAGCTTGAAAATTTTCGACTCATAATCAAGGCGGGAATATAGTCCTGCGAGGTTATTAATGTTTTCCAAGTAACCCTGTATATACATTACATATATCGTACGCATACACATACGCATAATGAGTAGTTTCTCTTGCTGTGTTAATGACGAAGTTTAATTACACTTTAACAAACATTGATCCAGCTTTTCTGAATCGTCAATCATTTCTGGAATTCAATTTGATCTCTGTAATTAACAGCCCGGTTCTTCTCCGTTTCGTATTACTCAACTTGATGGATTGTAAACACACCATCAACCACGTTTTCAACACTTAATTATTACTCAGCGTCCACAGGTGTTGAAGGTGCATGATCTTTGTACAGGTACTGGAAGCAGGGTCTTTAAAAAGAAACCAACCCTGCAAAGGGTTATAAAACACTAGATGGTCGTACCCGGCGTTGCACGAGTTAAGGATTAAGTAAAAATAAGTTTTTGTTAGGGAAAACAAAGGGTCCGCTGTTCTCTAAAAAACAATGTTTCCATCTAATGTTCACATAAATTATTGTAACATAACTGTAATACTTATATATATAGTATCGCAGACTTTTTTGTAGATATTAATGTCCTCTATAAAACTGTAGTACACTACTTTGCTCTATTGGCAATAATTTCCGCAGCGTACGCAATATAAGGTTTTTTTTCGTAATTTTTTCACACGTTGGGTTACATTATCGAAGTTTTCATACGGATCCCTAACATTTTTGAAAATGTTCTATAGCCTATGTTCATCAGGAATAATGTAGGATTCTGAATGTGAAAGAATTTTTCAAATCGGTCCAGTAGTTTCGGAGTCTATTCAATTCAAACACACAATCAAATCTTTCCTCTTTATAATATTAGTATAGATCACAATGCTTTTTAAATTCTTAGTTTTACAAAATATGTAACTTTTTTTTACACACGAAAATAAAAACACTTTTTAATTTTCTGAGACGCGTTTCATCAAAATTAAAAATGTAGAACTTAAAAAACAAGTGTTTTTATTTCCAAACGTGTGATTATGGAGAAACAATATATATTTTTTAAATATTTTATTATGGATGCATATTTTTAACAGGACAGTAATGGCTCTTATATTGTCGCGGGATCGTGGTAACAAATGAAACACTAACTATTTTTTAATATTTTATATATCACACAAAGTCACTGGACGCGAATTTAATTGGAGCACCGTTCTTTAATTCGCGCTATTTGTCATAGTTTTGCGCTAATTCAACAAAAATATTCCACGCAGTTTTGCATCAATTCACATCACTATCGAGAATATTTTGCTCGCAAGTAGACACTTAGATACTTCTTCATTCCCTCTTTCGCTGTTGCTGTCACTCTGGTCACACTGAGCCGCCGCACGGTTACGCTTTTCTATGGTGGACTTCTATGCCGCGCTGACAAAACAATGTCACTTCTCGCGTGCACTTGCTCGCTTTTATACAAAAAATGTTCGTTTATGGAATGTTCTACTAGTTTCTCCACATTTCCAGTTAGCAACAAACCATAGACGGCGTTAGCGCAGTTGTTCTAAATATGCATAATAAGGTGCATGTATAACATATACAGGGTTATTTGGAAAACTTTAATAACCTCGCAGGACTATATTCCTCGCTTGATTATGAGTCGAAAATGTTCAAGCTATTGTGACCTAATATCAATAGTTAAGGAGATATGCGACATCAAAGTTTGCATTTTTTTTCTATATTTCTGATTTATTTTTTGTAAAACGTTGGACTATCATTACAGTAACTCATATCGATTACGAAAAATTCATTCGTTTTAATACACGTTAAACAAAATTATAAAAACCCTGAAAAAATTCCAATTGGAATGTTTTCCAATTGGAATTTGAAGGTTTTTTTTATTTTATTTGATTTGTGTTAAAGGGAATGAATTTTAAATATTCAACATGAGTTACTATGATGATATTTCAACGTTTTGCAAAAAATAATTCAAAAATATTGAAAAAAAAAATGCAAACTTTGATGTCGCATATTTCCTTAACTATTGATATTAGGTCATAATAGCTTGGACATTTTCGACTCATAATCAAGGGAGGAATATAGTCCTGCGAGGTTATTAATGTTTTCCAAATAACCCTGTATATAACTTTCGCTGAACACTGCATTGTATAAAGTAATCACTAAGCCAGCCAAGACATGTCTTAAGCCCAGTGGACACCCAATAAAGCTTCGTCTCTGTGAGACATCTATAAATTAAGATTATTTTCCTTTAATATTATAATCCTGTATATGAATAAAAAAATTGAGCGAATCTTACAGTAGTCGCAAATGATTGTAATATCTTTTCTCAGTAACGCTTCGTTCGTTTATTTATTTTATTTATTTATTCATATCCGCAGAGAAAACCTTAAAATCGTGTAAAAATAACAAAAAAAAATTCGAACCAAAGAGATAGGTAGGTACCATTAAATGTGTATATGAATATATGTATGTCGCATACAAAAGATTTATATTTGAAAAGTACATGGCAAAAAAATAGCTGTTTTATTAATGTTTTTTCTAGACGGGTATTATTAAATCCCTAAAAATTTAGGATAAGATTATTTTACAAACATTTTTTTTTGTCAGAATCAATAAAACATATGTTGTACATTATTTTTGTTGGACAGTTTTTTTCTACACCAAAGTTATTCTTTAAAGTAAATCTTTAAAGAAAAACATATAATGGATTCTGTAACTTCCAGGTCTACAAGATCATTCCTAAATTTAAAAACGCCCAAATATAAAACAAGCGCGGCCCAGAACCATGATTCCTTTGTAGGAATTAAAACCTTCGATTCATCACCCGAAAAATTAAAAAAAAAAATCAGGACCTTACGTCATTTAAAAATGAACTAAAAAAAATTAAAAAACCACGAGAAATTCCCGTGAGTTTATCTATATATTTATTTATTTTATTTCTCAATATTCTTAATACCTAATAACCAAATTAATTAACCAATTTGAAAGACATACAGAAAAATCTAATTCCCAAAAAAATATTTGGTTACTACTGGGATTCGAACCCAGCTATAGCAACCCTCTATGTTTCCGTGAATATATCAACCTTATATGTAGTTCTTATTTTTTATTAATTGATTAATTTTTTTATTTTTTTTTATTTTTTTATATATATATATATATTTTTTTACTTTTTTTTGTCCATAGAGCAATCCACTTTTTTGATACGGTAGTTGAAATTACTTTGCAATGCCACCGCTAGATGGACGCCAGAATTAATTGAATAATTCATTTTATTTGGACATACATTTATACAACAGATATTATATATATTCAAGAACAATTCTTGAATATACTCTTAATACCTTATTATTACAATTTTAATATCCATGAAATGAACTTACGTGATTACCGCATAAGCACGAGGGTCAGCTCTTTTGTGGCGAGTAATAGGATTTTATTGTGCACACAACTCTCTTCCGACCCAAAATATTTATTTATTTATTTTATTTTGGGGAAAATCAACAGCAAATCAACTATCTTATATATAATAAAACTCAGAGCGCAAAAAACACGGTTATCGGTAGAATTATAAACTTATTCTTGCAATACGAGAATTTCCTCGGCGTAGACTTATTCGCACACAGAAAGTTCTATATTCTTGAGCAAAAACTTAAAATAATGAATTCTTAGGTTTAAAATCAACGAACAACGCACACACACACACACACACAAACACACACACACACACACACACACACACACATACACACACACACACACACACACACACAAACACACGCACGCACGCACGCACGCACACACGCACATCACCTTTAAGTAAGTAATTTTATAGATATTATTGTAAGCGATTAATAGATGTGTGGAGCAGATATTATTCAAATGTTTTAAATTTTTCTTTGTTAAACATTTTCTTTCATTATAAGCTTCAATTCGAATAAATAAAACAAAAGAAAACGAATGGATTATTGAATTCATGAAATTATGACAATAATATAATATGATATGACTATAATAAATAAATAAAAAACGTAACACTAATTTATCTAATTTGACATTTTCTCCGACGCCTAATGTCATGTAGTTGAATACTTCCTGTTACGCGTTAATTTTATCACTTTCACAAAATTACTCCCGTAAACCGAGCGTAAAAATATTACACTTAAAAAATAAATAGGGATTTGATCGTATTCTGAATGCCTTCAACCCTTGGTACCTGACGGTCGCGGACATAAAGTGTAAACATGTAATTGGCTCGTAATCCTCGGGCCGCTGGTAATTTATTACTAGATTCAGGTACCTCCCCGATTGTGAGGGCAACACCTCTCTGTATCTGTGCAGTCGGAGGCGTGTGATTATAAACCTAACTGATCCTTTCAACATGTAAATAGATTTTATCTCGCATCCTCTCTTCTTAAATATAGTAATTTTATCTTTCTGAAATTAATCGCCTTTGACGCCCGTCCAATTATTCCAGTTTACCGAAGGATTATCTCAGGATACGCTTTTTATTGCTTCCCGAAGAAGTCTTGACTTTGAGGATTGGATATTTTAGAGGGCGAAAATACTTATTACGATATTTAATATTTATTATTTATTACAATATTACATATGTAATATTAAACAATATTACATATGTTCATGTAACATGTACATATGTTCTGAGAACATAATTATTACTGGATTTGTCTACTGAGTGATTATTATTTTATTAAGATGAATAAAATATGTAGTTATGCATTAAATATTATATTGCTCAATTGTCCTCTTTAAATAATATAGAAGTATCATTACTAACTGCGGAATCTATGTATACTACTAGTTCATGAGAAAATACTACAGATGTCTCAAGCTTAGACTTATTATTCTTTTTCTTCTTCTACCCTTATCCTATTCGGACAGGGCCCCTGCATAGAAGGTTCCAACTTTTCCTATCTTGGGCTTCGCTCTCCACGTCAGCCCACGGCAACCTCGCTTCGCAGCAGTCCTCCGTCAATAAGGGTTCTGCTTCGAGACATTCTCTTATTTTAGTATTTCTGATTCAGTCCCTGCACAGTCCAATCAAAAACACGAGAAGTTTCCGTATATTTAATTGGTACAGAATTTGGAAAATAAATAAAACTTTCAAAAATTTGATAACATGTGGATGTTCTTACGATGGCATTGGTGAACGTTGGATTCTGCATAGTGAGCACTAAAGCGAGCTATACAGGTATAAGAGACTTACATACACTTTTCTCATTTTAATAGCTTCGTCTCTGTGAGTCTTCTATAATTCATCTTAATTGGAGGAAATATTAATATTTCTATAAAATTAAGAATAAAAAATTATTATAATTTTTAATATCGGTATTTATTACCACCCACTACTTCAACGGCCCCTTAGTTAACTCTGAAATTTGCATCAAAAATGAATTTTTAACTTTTTTGTGCCATTCTTATATATATTACTATTTTTTTTTTAAAATACGATGTTTAAAAAAAGCTCTTGTCTTAAATGCGGACAAATATAATAATTTTGCATGTAAAGTCAAACTTCAAAGAGCTCTGTAAAATTGCTTTTTTGTACACTTCTTAGTTAACCTATGGATATTCAACTTGTAAGCATTTGATTGATGTATATGTACAGAAAGTAGGCGCACGCAGTGAGTACACTAAAATATGGCTTTTACGTAAACATGTGTTTTGAAAAAAATAATCAATTGATCCATCATAATTAATCAATCAGAGTTTCATATGGGACATTAGTCAATGAGCTCACCAAAAGATGGCGCTAGTTTCCTACCAAAGTGAATTTTTACGCCGCGTAATATTAAGACTAAAATTTAGAAGATATTAGTTAATACGCTCACCAAAAAATGACCCTAGTTTTCTACTAAAGTGATTTGTACACTGGGTAATACTGAGACTGAAAATAAGAAAATTATATTACATGTGGGGTATAAAAGCAAAGGCAGCAATATCCAAAAAATTTTGAATTCAGTCTTCGAAGATATAGAATTTACTGAATTCGAGACTTTATAGGAAATATAGCATTAAAATTTATAGAAAATATGATTTGGGAAGGGATAGATACAAAAAATCTTTATTTCAATACATTCATAAAGTAGTATTCCTCGGTGAGTGAATTCAAAGCATTTTTTTACAATAATAATAAAAAAACTACGCTTATATTTAAATGAACTAAAAATAAATTTTCTGCCAAAAAAATTTTGCCTCACTCTCCAAATAAAAGCGTGGGCGCTTTCCCTCCAATACAATACGACACTGATATAGATTACAGAATTCTGTAATCATTTACAGATTATCAAATACAGAATACGTACGATTACCGAATATCGTATGTGCCCACCTTTTATTTTGAGAGTGACGTTTTTTTTTAGTTTATTTAATTACATGCGTGATTTTTTAAAAAATATTTTTTACAATTTTACGTCTAGTATTGCCCTGACTTTTATCAAATGTATGGTATCGTTTTATATAAAGTCATCGGTCGCGCTATCTGTCGCCAGTTGTGTCCAGTTTTTTTTTTGTTCGAATACTCGAAATTTCGCAAAGAATTGAAATTCAAGATAATGGATAATTTACTAATTTTTACAATTATTACAGAACTGGTTGGATAAAAAAATAAGTATAAAATATTCCAAAAAAGGAAAACTTTGATGTCACTAATCTCCATAACATTACACCCAAAGTAAAAGAAAATTTTCTATTTAAAATTGAATGAAGAAGACTCCCCAACGTTTTTGCTACTAAGATACACAGATGTATACGTACGGGTTTTAAAAACTTGTGTGTATCGTAGTTTTTGGATATTATAATTGCCTTTTATTAGAATCAGAATCTCCGATTAACAAAGTGATCACAGTAACCGACATCTATTTAAAAAAATCTTTATCTATCTACAATAAAAAATTTACAAAAGCATACAAAATTAAAAATGATCCTTTAAGAAAAGAGACTTCATCGACGCATAAGGGATGAATGACGCAGTAATTAGGCGCACATTACTGTATTAGTCCCTTATTAACTGGGAGTACGTACATAATGACGCGTGTTTAGATGGACCAGGTAGAAAAAAAAAACAACGTCTTCAATCAATCAATACCAAACATTGGAGGAACAAAACGGTTTAGAACGCGGTCTTCTTTTTGTTCCCAATTAGGAGATATCTGACATTCCTCTGGAGATTGTTCCCATAGTAACTTTATTAGTTCTATTAAGGCCGCATTTTGTTGGCCTTATGAATATATCTGCCTGCTCTTTGAATACTGGTTTGATTCGGATAACAAGTGAGAATACTACCGGAGCAAGTACACCAATTTATTTCAAGATAATTTGACTTGAACCGAGAATAATTCCTCTTATAATGAAAACACAAATTTAAATTAAATCACAGTAAATGCACTCAGATAAAAGATACGTGTTGATACTGTACTTACGCTAAATAATACAAAAACTTATGTACAAATTGTTAAGCTTTGAGGAAACAATAATAAAAATGAAAATTTTCCTACGAATTCTAGTATATACAGGGTTATTTGTAAAACATTAACAACCTCGCAGGACTATATTCCTGTCTTGATTATGAGTCGAAAATGTTCAAGCTATTATGACCTAATATCAATAGTTAAGGAGATATGCGACATCAAAGTTTGCATTTTTTTTTTCAATATTTCTGACTTATTTTATGTAAAACATTGAAATATCATAACAGTAACTTATATCGAATATGAAAAAATCATTGCCTTTAATACATGTCAAATAAAAAAATAAAAACCTTCGAATTCCAATTGGAAAACATTCCAATTGGAATTTTTCGGGGTTTTTATTTAACTTGTATTGAAACGAATGAATTTTTTGTAATCGATATGAGTTACTGCAATGATAGTCCAACGTTTTACAAAAAATAAGTCAGAAATATTGAAAAAAAAATGCAAACTTGTAGTGGCGTATCTCCTTATCGGCGTATCATTAACTATTGATATTAGGTCATAATAGCTTGAACATTTTTGACTCATAATCAAGGCAGGAATATAGCCCTGCTAGGTTATTAATGTTTTACAAATAACCCTGTATATGTTAAATCTGTTTTGATATGGAAAAGGAAGACAAGTGTCAAAATGCAAAATGGTTTTAAATAGGCCAATCGATAGAGAAATAAATTGATATCGATTGGCATATTTAATTCCATTTTGCATTTTTTGATACTTGATCCCTTTGATCAAGAACATCATATATACAGTACCCGGCAGAAAATATTACACATCGAGCTTTAGAACGAGATTATCGGCTAGCTTCGGCATCGTAGGGCGTCGTCTCTGTCACTCATACCTAACGTGAAGTTTTGTCGTCGACTAATGCTTCGTGCAACAGAGATGACGGTCTATGAAGCTACCCGATTATCTCTTACTGAAGCTTGATGTGTAATTACCAATTACTGACGAGTAGACCTATTATCATTTAAGAAATACAATCGAATTAGTCTGTGTAAGCCGTGCGTACGAGGCACATTGTTTCGTTGTGTTGGTGGGTATATCCGTAAACACCAACACGATGAAACAATGTGCATCGTACGCACGGCTTACACATACTAATTAGATTGTCTTTCTTAAATGAAATTTACAATGCTGTACATTAAAAGAATATTGCTGCACTTCTATATATACTTTGTCATAGCAATTAATAATTTTCCACCATAGATGGCTATAGCACATTTCCTTCAAATATTTGAAAGAAGACAGATAAATAACATATAATCATCTTTCAAAAAAAAAATTTTTAAGTACATCAAAAATACAAAAGTGGTCTAAGAACTGATCCCAGAGGTGAGATAGTTAAGAGGTATGTTTACAAAATAATTATGCAATAAAATAAAATAAACTGTTTGATAGAATACACCATCATGAATTTTTAGATTATTCTGAAAGCTAAAGAAATTTAAAAATAATTAGGGAGTTGTTTGGTAAGTTTTTACATAGCCGTACCGGTGAAAGCTCTGATCAATGGAGGTTTACCTTCGAAGGTCATTTGATTTCATTTATAATGCGTATGTTTGCGTTACAAATCTAAACGTTAATTATCGAATATCGTGCATTATCAATTTGAAAGAACTCGGGACTATTCTGCTAAGTTTCAAAATTTAAAAAAAAATATCACTGTAACTCATATTAAGTTTGCATGTGTTCAATTTTATGTAGTCATGGTCCTGTTAGGACCCTCAAAAATCATCGAGCACACATTCGAAAATGTGTGAATATGGATGAGGAGAGAGTTGTGTGTCAGAACAGAAGAATCTAATGCTCCATCCTCTCTGCCCATCCCCGAAGAGAAGCGGCGTAATGGTACGTAAGTAAGTATATAATATTTTTTTTTTATTATTCTTTAATGTGACTTCTGCATTCATTGGTGAATATGATAACATTTCTCAGTTGTTTTTCTTTGTCTGGTAGATTATTATTTTCCTTTAGTCCTTTTTAATAATATAAACAGTTTTGTGTTATTAATTTCTTTTTATTTGTAATTTTTTTTTCGTTTGAATTTATCATTTAGATAAATATGTTTTTTTTTGTGTTTTAACATTTTATCATGAAATACTTTATGTATGAAAATCATTATTTTATGGCGAACCAATTTGAATATATGAACATCTTTTTAATTTTAGGGTCAATGTTAAATAAATAAAACTAAATTATCGAGCGATGTACCTAATTGGCGAAATAAACCTGAACGACTTCGATTGAATACTCTTCGAGAGATAAATAGGTGTTACCCAGCGATAATAAAGTGTTCACATACGAGTGATATTATGCGAAATAGTGTAGATTAAAGAATAGCGTCAAGTTTAATTTGTGTTAAGTGACTTTGTAAATCGAATAATTAATTAATAAATATGTAATTAATTTCCAGTGTTACCATTTTTACTCTTCGCGCAGTCAAGACACGTGACAATATTTATAAAATCCTTTAATCGTGTGCGGTCTATTATTTCTAATGTATAATTTCGATAAAAATGATGACAAATTTTATGTGGTACGATTTGATGTGAAATGCTTATCTGCCAACCGGCTACTCACTAGACCGGCGGGCGAGGCAAATGAGCATTTCGGTTGCCTTCAAAGCAGCGAGCATTTTGATATTTCCAGTACTTGTGCACGTACACCCATACAACCGTGACCGTCTCTTCCGCCCGCACTAGCTACCACCCATTGTTCAAGAGACTCGGAACAATAATAGAACACATCGATTCCTTGGTTCGCTATTCGGACGAATATATTTATGTACCATAACTGTAGTGAATCGCCAATCCGACGTACTAAAACTGCCGCATTCCACAAAATCGGGTTTATACTCACCGCCTTGCGTTTTCTTAAAAATCACGTCTTTTACCATTTTTATATTTTAAACTATATTTTTTTTAACTAAATTAATTATTCAATTAGAAAAATCAAATATTTGGCTGCTACCGGGATTCGAACCATGGATCTCCTCTATCCGGTGCAGGCGCGTTATCCAGTTACGCTGTAGCGGCCTCTTAAATTTCCGGGAATATATCGACCTTATCTGTAAATCTCATTTTATTAATTGATTAAGATATGTTATCCGTTTTTAGGCAATCCACTTTTTCTGGTGCGGTAGGCACAAATAACCTTGTGTAACTGCCGCTAGGTAACGCCAGAATTAACCCCGTATGCACGACTTACGGAAGAGGTAAACGTGAATCTTGGTATGAATATGAATTGCTTCATCATAGTTTAAATACCTATTTTTATAAATAAAAATAAATAGGCATTTTTATTTTTTTATTTATTTAATTAATAATATATATAATATTTTTTAAACAATCATACATAGAAAATGTTTACAAAATCTTTTTTATCGTGTGTTTATACCTCACCAAAAAGAATTATGATTCTTGTGTGTGGTGAGGGATAACCACTTACAATCATACAGATCAAACTCAATCACAAAGTCAATTCTAGAATAAATGAGAACCCATTCGGGTTCACTTGGGGGATATGCACACAAGGCGCAACCGCAAAACATTCACCATCATGCAAAATAAATTGAACAAATCAAGCAATTGTACAGATATCTTCATCGATTCGCGGGAAATACTCCACAGTACCTCCCATGAACCAAAAAGAAAATGGGACTGACCAAACGTCTCCAAACGGGTAAAAAGCCACTCACCTAACATACCTCAGATAGTCAGACCAAATGAATCTCCAAGTAATCCATCAATAGGTGAATTTGGATTCCCCCACGGTACGGTCCCTGGAACTCTACCATTTCTCACTCACATAAAGGACACATCTCAACAAAATCAACGGTAAAATTAGCATTCCACGCAGACGAGACCGCACTGTTTGCAAATTATCCTTCATGGATAATTAATTAATTATTTCACAATTAGATGCTATTTAGTCCTAGCGTACTACATCCCATATTATTTATATTTTAAATGGAGCTACATATACGCTGCACTGTTCGCGGTACGCCACTGAAACTGCGGTCCCCTTTTGATGTTATTTTATAAAGATATATCGATTTATTTCTCCGATGCTCCGAGAGATGTTCAGCTTCTATTGTTATCGGCATCTATTATATTCTGCAGTAGCGACCGGTATAGAAAACTGCCATGAATAGAGGACCACGTAGAAGCCGGGAGCTACTGTATTTAATAATGTGGTAAACCTTCTCCAAATATTTTATATTGCGAACATTGTACTTCACAAAAATTAATCACTATTTATTTTTTATCAAATCTAAAAATTACTAAGAAAGACGAGCGTCTTCAGGACGTTACTGAAAGAAAAACTTAAGGCGTATATTAGAAAATTAAATTTGGCACAGGCGTTACAATGTTTTGTTTCAATATGAAAACGTTTAAAATTCTTGCAATTACGTTGGGTATCGAGAGATTGAATTATGTAGAGGTTATTTTTTATAATTTTAAGACATGCAGATATTGCAGACCTCTTCTGAAAATAAAAGTATTATTACTTTATTAATATTACAATACAAATATTTGATGATTGTTGTCTCACCACTCCATAATACATTGGACATATTTATTTATGCCGGGTAATTATCTATATATTAATTACGCTAAAAATGATGATGATGATGTTTTTAGTGGATGATTTTTGTTGCCAGTTAAAAAAACATTTTAGAGTACATTAAAAAAATATATAGGAATACGAACAAATGATATTAAAAAACATTCAAATTAGATTAAAACTATCGGAAATTCATCGTTGTTTTTAAATATTTTCGTGGAATATTTAAAGAAAACCGCGTTTTTATTATCATAGAAAACGGCCAACTGTGACGTGGAAATATATTTTTTGTGCTGGCAATACCGCTTTTTGACGTTTGACTGCGTTTGACGTAAGCATGTTTCGGATTCTCTTTTGTTTTTAACATTTATTTTACATTTATGAACAAAAATTATTATATGAAAACATTTATTACGTTTAAATTTTTTTAAACTGCGTAGTGAACTAAATGTCAAATATAACAGAAGAGGAACGTGAAAGAAGAGTGCTAGGCACAGGGTGCTGAAGGAAGAAATACGACATCTTATTTTAAATGTGGCATTAACAATTTTAATTCACTTCAGTGTTCATTTTGGTGCTGAAAAGCAATGATATAATAAACTGTAGATACGTGTGAAATCTCGACAATTCAAAAGTAAGGTAATTGCCTTGCTTGCATTCGTTATCGAACCGACCTTCTTTGCGATCGGGCGCGACGCTATGCCTAAAAAAAGTCCCGGGGAAAAAGGAACAGAATATCGTACACAATTGTAAGAACGAGTATAAGTCATTACCTGATTTTTCTGTTTACATATGAAAGCCGGCTGTACGGGAATAACGTGTCTATATTATAATACGTCAATGCTGAAAAGGGTAAAGTACTTCATAGCTGTTGCCACAATGGAAAAATATCCCCGCAAGTACTGCCGCAATATCCAGAAGAATTGCGGAGATTATTTCTAGAAAACAGTAATGAGTCTAAAAATTAACTTGCCATGTAGCAGTTGTGTTTGCTGCATAGGAAACACAATTGGCCGCGCAGCTGCCATCATTGGCCTGCTAGTTAAATTAATTTGCATTTACGATTTTAGCATTTTTCGATGAGACCTTTGAAAAATATTTATGAGTCTACATGATCTAATAAATGTGACATGTTGAGCGAAGGTAATGTTTATTTTATAAACACTTGCCATTTTTTTTATTTTTTTTATCGTAATACAATATTAAGTTACATTTTCCTTTGTTGTTACTGCTCCATCAAAATTAATAATAACTTGTGCCTACAGGAACAGAAGTAGGTACAAGCATATGCTTTTAGATGGGACAGTTTTAATACCGAGGCAAGACTAGCGGTATTCAGCGGAATGCTGGTACCAGATTCTAGAACGTACTGAGGTACAGAAGTGAAACCTGGGGCTGGCAGAAGAGGAATGAAAGTAGACTGAATGCTGTAGATGAGACCACCTAGCAAAGTGTGAAAATCCATTCATGATAGATTAAAAATTGAAAATGTTAGGAAAGAATGTACATCTGATCTTAGCATAGTTGATAGAATGAAACAAGGGTCGCTCAGATGATTTGGAGACGCAAATGTTGAGGCACTAGAAAGGTAGGACGACCGCGGAAGACGTGGCACGACCAGATTATCCCGATACTGGAGGATGGTCCTGTTAGGAGCCTCGATAATCGTCGAGCTTGTATGCGAAGATGTATGCATGTGGATGAGGCGAGAGCTGTGTGTCAGGACAGAAGAGTATGGCACTCTATCCTCTCTGCCTGCCCCCGCGGAGAAACGACGTGATGGTAAATAATTAAGTAGTAAATTTAAAGAAATGAGAACACTAATCATATTTACCGTGAAATGATGTTGGAATATTTAAATATATAATTTTAAAAAGATTATTAAAAATATTTAATTGCATTTACTATGTTACCTCCACTTGAGTTTTTAATTTTTTTTTTCACTACTGTTTCGAGAGAATTAGAATCTCTCATCGACAGGTTAAGATTCTGATTCTCTCGAAATTAGTAGCGAAAAAAAATTTTTTTAACTCAAGTAGATATAAAATAGTAAATATAATTATATATTTTTAATAATCTATCATTATGATTCTCTACAATGTATATGCCAAATCCATCAATAATATATATTTTTTTCTCATATATTTTTAAATATGATATAAAAAAATATTATGCCTATTTTTTTTTACCTTGTATATACATACTTTACATTTCCTTTTTCTAAATTACTGTTATAACTTTAAACTATCTATACTTTTATATATTATCAATTCTGTAATTTTTTGCTGTTCTATTCTTTGGATTTCTTGTATATATTATTATGTAAATAGTACTTCTTAATAGATAGTAATAGATACTGGAAGATGGTCCTGTTAGAAGCCTGAACAACCGTCGAGTTTGCATGCGAAGATGTATGAATGTAGACGAAGCGAAAGTTGTATGTCAGGACAGAAGAGTATGGCGCTCTATCCTCTCTGCCTACCCCCACGGGGAAACGGCGTGATGGTAAGTTAGTTAGTTAGTTTAGTACTTCTTCTGTGCCGTATACTGAAATAAATAAATAATTATTTTGGTTCTTATAAATTATTATAAAAAATTATTAAAAATTATTGAAGGCAGGAGTAGTGGTGTTTCGTGGCTGTTAAATTGAATTTAGGTATATTTTTACTTCATATTGTTTGTGTTCTTTGACTATGACTATGAGTATTAATGTACAAAGTTTATTTGTGTTTTAGTTAAGACTTTATGTAGTTTAAGGTCATCAAATCGTTTTTACACCTCGTTGAATTTTGTTTGTTGTCAAGACTCGCTTGACTTCTGACTTCTGAACAGTTCTACAATATGATTGGAATTATTGTTTTGCTTTGGTTGCCAGCTGTCTCCTCTGCATATGATCTTCCCACACTTTTTTTGTCACTATCTTTCTTTACTTTAATTTTATGAGAAAAACACTAGGGTGCAACCCTAATGCAATATTTGACAGACGGAGTAAATAATGGCCTTGATTGGGCTTGAAGTGCATAAAATAACAAACACCAATTTATTTATTTATTTACGCCCAATGGGCTTTTACAACTTGAGTAAATATTTGAAAATAAGAAAAAAACAGTCAACAAAATGTTATTGATAAATTTGATAAATAATTAACTTAATGCAATTAAGTAAACATACATGATTACATATACATATACAAAATACAATACATTTTTTGAATTGTATTTTGTACATAATATAATATAAATAATTCTTCAACACAATTGAAGAATTGAAGATTTAGCAAATGATATTGAGCAACAAACAGTAAACCAAAAAAAATTTTGAAGACATGCTTTAATTCACGTCTTTGTATATATTCGTAGACGATTTTTAATGAGCCTGGGGCCGCGTCTCATATATGCGACGGAGCGCGACTGTCCACAGGGGCCGGGTCGCATATATGCGACAGGCACAAAATAAATTATTTATCGACGGCCGCGTATCGAATTTGAAAAACGTAATTTTTTCCCAATAGAGAAATCCTGTTGTGACCTGTCGTTCCATTTTCAACTCAAAAACATCACGGATTATGTTTTAAATCAACAATCAAAACAGAAGTTTTTCTGCCGTCAAAATCGTATAGAATTGTTACAGATGGCGCCCCGATCGCGTGTTGTGCAATCGAAATTCAAATATTCCATCGTCAAGGTCACGCGCAATGTGCGCGGGAAATACGATTTATTTTTTTCGATTTTCGATTTATTTGTACACGTATATACAAATATATACGATATGTTTTGCGATATTTGTCAGTTTTAGTAAGTAAAAAGACTATTTTTTTTACTTAAATGATAAAAAAATCATTGCATTTCGACACTTACGATAAAATAATATGAATGTGTGTGTTTTTTTTAATATACGCATGTTTTCATGGTTTTTTCGTAAAAAGAAAAATCACAAAAAATTCAGAAAATTTCCGGCCCTTGCCTATATGTTGCTTTGGAATTTTTTAGGCCCTCAACAAGTTTTAAACATCACCCATACAGTAGGTAGGTATCCAAATATTAGATGAACACATTGTTTTAAAGTTCAAAAGAAAGTAACCCATAAAAACCAAGTTTTTATTATACTCCCTTTCTCATTTACTAATTGAAATTTTTTTTTTTTCGCTTAACCTACGCGTTGGGCTTCGGTCGGGCAACGCTACGAAAGGAAGTAATAAAAAATTTCCAAAAATCTAAAATTATACTTTAATCAGGTTTCGCGTCTACCGGACGCGTTGAAATATTTTCATACAAGTTAATAAGTTGTATGAAAAAACCATTCAAAATTTGAAAAATCCAAAAAAAATTTTTTTTTAACGAAAATTAAATAGATCTTCTTGATCGTCGCCACGAGTTTGCTTGTTTCAGCTCGATTGGATCACGGGAAAAGGGTTTAAAATGGATCCAAAGTTTTTTCGTTAGACAAGAAGACAAGACAAGCAGACGCCACGAGTTAATATAAAGGGAGTAAAAATCGAACGGCATCTTCTTTAGCTGTTTCTGCAACCATTGCTAGTGAGTGACGTGAAAATTATTTTTAATCGAAATAATTACCAAATCATGTCGAAAATTTATTCCATCCACTTTTGTCATCCATCAAGTTTCAGAGTTCTAGCTACTCGGGAAGTTGGTATAAAATCAATTGCAAGATTCCACCACAACAAACAACGGACAAAGAGAGTTAAATAATAAAAGCATGCAAAATATGAACATATCAAAAATAAATATCTTTTTACTAGTGCTGCAAATATCACAAAATTATAGATATTTATAGACGTCACACAGCACCAGAGTTAGGTTAGATTTTTTCCGAATTTTGACACGCCGAGCTCAAAAGGTCAACCATCACTGTGGTTCAATATCACTTTTTAAAACCAAACAGCTGTTCAGTATCTAATGGCGTATAAATAATTTTTAAACAAAACGCTACATAAATATTTTGATAGACATACGTGGATTGTAATGTAAAAGAGTCTGAATGTTCTATAAAATACCTACCCGTTTCGCATCTGCTCATTAAATTAAATTGAAAAAAATATTATCGTCAAAATGATAGAAACTTTGACAATGACATTCATTGTCTTACATTTTTCAGTATTGTGGTTATCGTGTATTGTAACAATTATCATTATGAAATTTTGTAATTTTATTAAAAAACTAGTTGTACCTAGGTAACCTGTAAAAATAACGGTGCTTTTACATGTCGGTTCCTAAGGTATAAGTATGTATTTATTTTATTAAAAAAAATCGAAAATAAAAATTGTTACACAAAAAATTGAAAAATTATTGTTCGGAAAAAAATTTCGAAAAAATTTTCGAAAAAATTTTTTTTGAAAAGAAATATATTATTGGAAATAAATAATTTTTCGAAAAAAAAAATACTATAAAATGTTACGGACGGACAGACAGACAACGAAATTATTATAATTTATTGCGATGGGATATGGATGGTTTGGTCCCGCTGTTTGAATACGTACCGTAGGCATTTAAATCAGTTTCAAGCGCTTTTGAGCCAACGCCATCTGTCGGCAAGAAAAGGATGTAGATTTCGGCCGTAAAAATGCATCGAATTGAAGAAATAATCCTGTTTAACACTATTGTTAGTGGGTATTTAAGATGTGATATATTAAATTATTCAATTATAATTTACCTTCCTAAATATTACAAAAAGTAAATATTTAAATCTATTTTATTAGCACTTATATATACATTATTATTGGCCGAGACCTCAACTGGCTCGTTGGTCTAGGGGTATGATTTTCGCTTAGGGTGCGAGAGGTCCCGGGTTCAAATCCCGGACGAGCCCAATGTTTCTTTTTTTTTATCGTTTTGCCACTCGCATTTTAAGCATTTATTTTTAATTTATTTACTACATTAATGAAAAATATAAAATTTAATATTTAGTTTATCTATTATCGGAGCGAAAAGAGGTGCGATTTTTAATATTAATTTGATCTTGAGATGAGCACTGTATTGTACCTATGTTGGTGTTCTGTTTTATCATCGACATCTCTCACTCCTTCGAAGTCGTGAGTCTCCGATAGGATATGTAGCGCTCTTATCGAACGAGTAAATAAATACATATGATATTCCGGACGATCTACGAATATAAATCACCTTAGCATTGTGTCGTTGTCTGGAGACCAATTCCTGAATACTCCGTAGAATAAATTCACAATGAATATAATAAACTTTACAGAGAAAAGTGTCACAAAAAATTATTTAAGATTTTTGCGATTGCTTGCGCCAGATTGTTTCGAAAGATTGTAATATTTTTATTTCCAATAATATTTTTTAAAAAATACATCATTCCCAAATTTTTTTCTTCACGTACATATTTTAAAAATTATTCAGTTCAATTGATAAAAGTAATCCCAATTATAATAATTTCGCTGTCTGTCCGTCCATCCGTCCATCGTAACTTCGTTATTCTTTAAAGTATTTTTTTTCCTTATAGTAAATTTGTTTTTTATAGTAAATATTTTTTAATTTTTTTATAAAGTAACTATTTGTTCTTTTTTACATAAATAAATAAGTAGCTATTTATTCCCTGGGAACCGACATGTAAAAGTACCGCTATTTTTGACAGGTTACAGCTAGTCCCAATAATAATAATTTCGTTATCTGTCTTTCCGTAACTTTCTGTAACGTCCATAACTTTTACTAGTGATGCAACGAATACTACTTTCACGAATAAGAAAACGAATATCAAGCCTACTGTTCGGCGAATACGAATACGAATAATTCAAAAAGGTAATAAATAATACACCAGTGTTATTTTTTTACTAAGAGATTTAATATTTAAAATTTACCATCGGCATATTTTTTTTCAAAAAGAACAACATTTCTTTTATCCATTTGTACATTCCCAGCGGTCGAAAATAAATATTTACGACAGGTCATGTTATTAGATTTAATTTGAAATTATTTTATAACAGTTGACACTTTTACACACAGCGGAAATAAAATGGAACGAACAATACGTATTACAAAATAACTACACGAAATAAGCACCGAACCTTATTAATAACACAACGAAACAAGATAAAAGAACTCATATTATGCTGTGAAACAAGTAACAATTGACAACTCAACAAATCCATTCATTCAATGGTAGGGGAATCTCCGATAATAGAGTGCGTTGGTGTGTTCGGATTTCGGATACACGTTGCACAGCGAAACCGCAATTTGCGTTTCAGTTATAAATAGTTTGTTTTTAATATTCGTGATGATATTCGGCGAATACGAATATTCGTATTCGTATTCGTTGCATCACTAAATATTATATATTTTTTTATTACAATAAATAAATAATAGCTACTTATTATTATTCTTAAGGAAACTACATGTTACAGTACCGTTATTTTTTTACTAAAGCAAATTTTAATTTTCATAAAAGATTTCTTAAAAAAACATTACAATATTAAAAGTATGTTTTAAAAACGATTAGGGTAACTTATTTTTAGATTTGAAAACTTCTTGGACGGCACATAATAGGATTGATAAAGAATACGCGAGACGGAAACGTCTGTTACACGGAACTGGATTATCATCGGATTAATGCTGATTTGGGAGATACCTACACTAAATAGCGGGAAATATTTAGACCCAAAAAATTATAAGTAGGGTACCTACTACAGAAAATAAAAATAAAATTTATATTAAAACTAGCTGTTCATACCCGGCGTTGCACGGGTTAAGGATTAAGTTGAAAATAAATTTGTGGGGGGAAACAAAGGTTTGATTCGAACGGTATAGATTTGCATCGAAAATACATCAGAGGGAGGAGAAAAGGTAAAAGGGGAGGGAGGAAATATCACCTATGTTACCGCTGAGTCGTAAAGAATAAGTTTACAAATTTTGAGTCCGATCAATCAAACGGTACAGATTTGTATCGAAAATATGTCAGGGGGAGGGGAAGGGGTATGAGAATAGAGGGGAAAGGTTGGCCTATGTTACCCGCCGAGTCCTTAAGAATAAGTTTACAAATTTTGAGGCCGATCGGTCAAACGGAACAGATTTGCATGGAAAATATGTCAGGAGGAGGGGAATGGGTAAGAGAATAGGGGAGAAATGTTGCCGATGTTACCCGCCGAGTCTTAAAGAATAAGTTTCCAAATTTTGAGTCCGGTCGGTCAAACGGTACAGATTTGCATCGAAAATATATCAGGAGGAGAGGAAGGGGTATGAGAAAGGGAGGAAATGTTGCCTATGTTACCCACCGAGTCCTAAATAATAAGTTTCCAAATTTTGAGTCTGATCGGTCGAACGGTACAGATTTGCATCGAAAATATGTCAGGAGGAGAGGAAGGGGTATGAGAAAGGGAAGAAATGTTGCCGACGTTACCCACCGAGTCCTAAAGAATAAGTTTCCAAATTTTGAGTCTGATCGGTCAAACGGTACAGATTTGCATCGAAAATATGTCAGGGGGAGGGGAAGGGGTACGGGAATAGGGAGGAAAAAGGAAAAGAACAGACAGACAGACAGACATTGAGTTTTATAGGTATAGAAGTAATGTGGCGCTCGATAATTGCACATTCCCCCCGTATTCTCAGAATAGAAACAAAGCATTAAATCATGTAATCACCGCTGTTATATAACATTCTAAAATCCGTCAATTTTGGTTATTGACGGATGTGTTCGGGAAGCTAACGCCTGGCAACGCCAATCTCCAGTGATGACCGATATCTATGGAATGAAGACGATCTACGGAAGAGGCCGTTTAATTCAAGTCAAATAAAATAATAAAAACCTTCGATTTCCAATTGGAAAAATTTCAGGGTTTTTATCACTTTATTTAACTCTTATTGAAATTAATAAATTTTTCGTAATCGATATAAGTTACAGTAATGATAGTCCAACTTTTTACAAAAAATAAGTCAGAAATATTGAAAAAAATGCAAACTTTGATGTCGAATATCTCCACAACTATTGATATTAGATCATAATAGCTTGAACATTTTCGACTCAGAATCAAGGCAGAAATATAGTCCTGCGAGGTTATTAATATTTTCCAAATAACCCTGTATACATTTTTTCTTAAAAAAAAAATGAGTAGGTACTCAATGAATATTTTCTATTTCCGAAGTTTAAAAAATTGAATCCCGTAATTTTAATGTTTGCCTTGGGATTAGATTCACTAAAACTGACGCAGAACTCTCGCCTCATAAACATTCATACAACTTTCAACGTTGAGGTATCTAACGAGACCGATTTTCTGTATCATGTTTACGTGGTGTGGTCTTGCCAAGTATTTCGTGGACGTTCCGGATAACTAGTCGTGAACAATAACTAACTAACTGACAATCAGGTTTTACCGCAGGGATAAGCAGAGAGGATATAAAGCCAAAATCTTCTGTCATGGCATAACAATTCTGACTCCTCCGCTTCGTATTCCAATTGGAAAACATTCTAATTGGAAATTTTTCAGGGTATTTATCATTTTATTTAACTTTTATTGAAACGAATAAAATTTTCGTAAACGATATAAGTAACTGTAATCATAGTCCAACGTTTAACAAAAAATAAGTCAGAAATATTGAAAAAAAATGCAAACTTTGATGTCGCATATCTGCATAACTATTGACTATGGTCATGATAGCTCGAACATTTTTGACTCATAATCAAGGCAGGAACATAGTCCTGCGAGATTATTAATGTTTTACAAATAACCCTTTATTTCTGTCGCTCATGTGTTGTAACAATCGTATTTGTTAAAATAATAATAATAAAATAATAATAATTCGTTAAAAGGCGGCCCTCGTAGCGCAGTGGGTATGACACTGGCTTCCCACACCGAGGGTTCCGGGTTCGATTCCCGGTGAGGTCATAATTTAATCTATGTGATTTACTCAAGCCTGAGTGTTTTGTGATGTATTTCGCTTCTGTAATTGGGTCTCATGGCCTGTTGAAGCGTAAAAAAAAAGAAGAAAAAAAAAAATCATATCGTTAGTATAAATTTAATTTTTAGACCTTAAGGCAAGTGTAATAAACAAAACTAAGTACGAATTGTCTTAATAATGCTGAAACATCACAACCTTTCCTACGGATCCGCTGGGGCAGTTAATGGCTAAATCTCAATAGATAATAATATGTAAATTGATATATATGTCTTGACTCTTTTTTCGACAAAATTTATGCAAAAATCAACCTGTAAATTATTATGGACTGGCTCTGCTGTACCCTGTGTTTTTTATTTGATTATAAATAAAATGTATTTTATACTTAATGTCACAACTATTTTTTTTTCATTTGATTTGTTATCTCAATTTTGAAATTGAATCTGCGACATCTATTGATCAATATTTTGCTTTACCGTCATCACACGGAATCGAACGTGCCCTGCCTTAGTACTAAAATCCACACGAGTGCATTGCGTGTATTAGCGCTATACAAAGCAAATATATCATAATATAATGAGTGTACATAGAGATCGAATAGCCAGCCACCCTGTGGTACAGACCGATAGGGAGATACATAAATCGATATAGGACTTGTATCGTTATTAAACTGACAATATATTACCGAGTGGAGAAATGTGGTAGGTATGTAACAGTGTTGAATGTAAGCTTGTTGTTCTTGTGGTTAGGACACTCGCCTCGTGATCCAAAGGTTGCGGGTTCGAATCTCAGCCCAGAATATCAAGTTAGTCCTATTTTCATAGCACAAGCGTTTAGCTTAGTTTGAAAATAGTAAGAATATTGATGTGACACGTATTCCGTGTTCGCATCTTTATTTAATTTAAAAAAAAAAAAAAAAAAAGAATGAATGCCCAATTTATTACAGTCTAGCAACCCGTAACCGGCATTGAACGGGATTCACTGAGGCGGTGTTGGGGGAAGGGTGCGTTTGTTTTGTTCACGCCCTAAAGAGTAGCGATAGAATATTCTTCAGGGCAAGTGAGTTGACTATATTTTCTCCAGAGAGAGACAAAGTTCCCTCAAATTGTTCTATTATGTGAGTACATCAATCTGTAAACTCACCTGAGCAGTAAATTTTGTTAAATTTGATGCCGCGTAAGGCATTACAGACCTAATTAGGAAGTAACTATCTATAAGTTTAATAAGCACAATATTCTTACCCAATTTTGGTGCTTCATCCCATTAGAGTCAAACAGGTCAATCACAGGTATATTAATAAAAACCTATATTCTGGTTTAGCATATTTCTTTCTGTGTGCGGGTGTTGGGAACATTTGTGCGGACAAATATTTATAAGGTCGCACATCCGCATATCTCAGAGAATTTCGGGCCTAAAATGTAATTGAAGAAAAAAAAATTCATTCCAAACGGATTCTTTTCAAGTAAAAACGTATTTTTGTAACAAAAGGCGTCTTATTTACTAAGACATTATATTTTTTGAGAGTATTAACTTTGACCTTTTCATAATTGTTTAAAAATTTACTTAATTTTTTTTTGATGAGTAGTGGCACTAGACGCGGTGCCATATTATGGTATGTATACGTTACTTCATGTCTATTTATTTTGGTGGTTTGTGAGTTTTTATGTATCAACCAACTTAAATTCATTTTCGAAAAGTCCGGTAGGTAGATAAAAATAACGAAATTATTAAATAATTAAAATGAATAAACTAAATAAACATACGTGGGGTATAAAAGCAGTGACAGCAATATCAAAAAAAAATTGAATGCAGTCATCGAGGATTACTAATTTATAATGTACTGAAATCGAGATTTTATAGGAAACATAGCCTTTAAATTTATAGGACACATGATTTTAGAAGGGATCCCAATTATAATACTTTCGTTATCCGTCCGTCCGTCCGTCCGTCGTAACATAACTTCATGTAACGTCCGTAACTTTTTTCTAAATATGGGTATATAAAAAATTATTTATTCTTTTAAATATATAAATAAATACATATTCCTTAGGAACCGAAATGTAAAATTACCGTCATTTTTGACGGGTTACAGCTAGTAGATACATAAAATCTAGAATTAAGTACATTTTAAGTTAATCATCCTCAGTGACTGCACTCAAAACATTTTTTAATTTTTTTTAATTTTTCTTTAAACCCTTCATATTATGATAATAATCTAGATGTAGGCATCTATTTACAATGTATATTTTTAAACACACCTTTTTTCATAAAAATAATAATTCGTAATGTTCACTTTCGATGTTTTTTGGGGAAAAAATGAAAATAAATTTCGTGAAAGGGGAGAAAAATCTGATTGCAGACCACTGAACACAGTAAAGCCATTACCCGGCTGAGCTGCGATACTGAATAGTTGTTTTGTACCACAGAATTTATCTCCCACTTTGGACAATATATTCTCAAACAAAATTTATAAGGGAAGAACATCCCTTGACGTTTTTTAAGGCAGACATAATACTGAGTTTTGAAAATATACTACTAACGCGCTTTTTGGTCTAGAGGTGAGACTTTCGTCTAATGAGCCAGTGGTCGGCTATGATATTTGTACTTTTAAAATAATAACCAAAACATCCCATATACAGGGTTATTTGGAAAACATTAATAACCTCGCAGGACTATATTCCTGTCTTGATTATGAGACGAAAATGTTCAAGCTATCATGACCTTATATAAATAGTTATGGAGATATGCGACATCAAAGTTTGCATTTTTTTCAATATTTCTGACTTATTTTTTGTGAAACGTTGGACTATAATTACAGTAACTTATATCGATTACGAAAAATTCATTCGTTCCATTACAAGTTAAATAAAATGATAAAAACCCTGAAAAATTTCCAATTGGAATTCGAAGGTTTTTATTATTTTATTTGACTTGTATTAAAGGGAATGAATTTTTCGTATTCGATATAAGTTACTGTAATGATAGTCCAACGTTTTACAAAAAGTAAGTCAGAAATATTGAAAAAAAAATGCAAACTTTGATGTCGCATACCTCCGTAACTGTTGATATTAGGTCACGATAGTTTGAACATTTTCGACTCATAATCAAACTTCAATTTTCCAAATAACCCTGTATATATCGCATTAATATTCTTACTACATATTTTCAAACTAAGCCAAAAACCTGTGCTCTGAAAATGGGACTGACTTGCTAGCTGATGACGGATTGCGAGCTGAAAACAGTTGCGTTATATTTTAGACTGTGAAAATATTGCAGGGGACACCATCCGAGACAGTACCCATCATTCCGATTTATCGCTATGGTACAGTTGCTAAACCATCTTACGATGCGTCCGGCTTTGTCTGGTTATCAAGGGCTTTGAGCCAATTCCCTTCAACTTGGAACGTGTGCGTCCGTATCTCGTCGAACATCTACAAGACGAGGTCTCTTGCACAAGAGCGTCCGAACGAAATAAAATTTTGATTGCCTTGTCTTCAAAATCACTTAGTCCGCAGTTCCGCCAGGAATCCGATTGCTTTCTAAGATTACGCGAGATCCGGCTCCCGGCTGGTCCAGGCGGCAACGGCAGCGCCAGCATCCAGCATGCGTAAATCACGACCAATGAACGGAGATCACAGCGAGATCACGTGATAAGGGGCGAGAGATTGAATCTGGACCGATAACGCACCGCGCCCGAAGATGTTGCTGATGATAAGGCGACCGGGGACCATTAGACCAACGCCCGCCACAATTGGACGTAATGGAAGGTGTCATATAAATCGATTAAATATGGACGGGAGCAGAAATTAATTTTCACTGATTCGTTATTTATTGGGTGGCGTTGCGCTGTGCGACGTCCAATGCATATCTGGATGTTATTAAATTCGCGCCTTTGTTGCGCTGCTTCCTTGAAGACTATAGACTAACATTTTCTCGGTAAATGTGTTGGCTTAATTGATACTTCTTCGTATATGGTCGCCCAGCGAGCGAGTTAGGTCGAGAAGTCGGGCCACCGAAATGGGTAATGACAATCGTTAAAATGGATGGAAAACATAAGCGATCTTACCTCTATCTATACCTACAAAACTCAATGTATGTAGGTCTGTCTGTTCTCTATACAAATCTACAGATTTGACCCAAATTTTGCATTATGATTCTTTAGGACCCGGCGGGTAACAAAGCTG
This sequence comes from Agrypnia vestita, assembly GCA_016648135.1. Taxonomy (NCBI): domain Eukaryota; kingdom Metazoa; phylum Arthropoda; class Insecta; order Trichoptera; family Phryganeidae; genus Agrypnia; species Agrypnia vestita. The sequence continues at coordinate 169,431 of JADDOH010022970.1, read as the reverse complement.
ACATTTAACCCCTCCCCTTTTATCCCTCCCGCACCCCCTGACATCATATATTTTCTATGCAAATCTTGAACGTTCGACCGATCTGATCCAAATTTTGCATTCTTATTATTTATGACCCGGCGAGTAACACAGATGACATTTCCCCCTATCCCTTCACCCATACCCCATCCCCTGATATATTTTGTATGTAAATCTGTACCGTTTGACCGATCTGACTCAAATTTGGTATACTTTTCTTTAAGACCCGGTTGGTAACATAGGTAACATCCCCCCCCCCTCTTCCCCTGATATATTTTCTAGGCAAATCTGTACCGCTCAACCGATCTAATCCAAAATTTTCATACTTTTTTTTAGGACCCGGCGAGTAAGATAGATGCACTTCCTCGCTCCCCTTCACCTCTCAGTAACCACCTAAAAATTTTCCATGCAAATCTGTACCGTTTGACCGATCTGACCCAAATTTGGTATACTTATTTTTTATGATTCGGCGGGTAACATAGGCGACATTTCCCCCTCCCTCACCCCTGATATATTTTCTATGCAAATCTGTACCATTCGACCGGTCTGATCCAAATTTTTAAAAACTTATTTTTTAGGACCCGGCTAGTAACACAATATATGGTACTTCCCCCCACCCTCTTCACCACTCCCCCTTCCCGTGATATATTTTTTTTATGCAAATCGGTACCATTTGACTACTCTGATCCAGATTAGACAAACTTATTCTTTAGTACCCGGTAACAAAGGCGACATTATTTTTTTTATTTTTTCAAATGGGAAAATTCTTAGAAAGAGTAAAACTGCATCAATACATCTCAAAGGTTACGGTCAAACGGGGAAGAACACTTTACTAGTTAAATGAAAGGCAGTGGGTTGGAGAGTATGGTACCGAAAAAGCATTCATTAAAATTGTATTAAATCACTAAGTACCTCCCTACATTCCGGCCATATATTTAAGAAATCGTGATTAAGACATCTCTCGTAATCACGGAGTACTATTTCAAATTTCAATATTCCCATTTCTGGTCTTTGAACCGAGACCATAGATTTTCGGGCGGCCCCTTCAACAACACGTCGAGAACAGTGGGGCATGAAATCAGCGGTGCTCTAAAGGTGCAATACTTGAAAATTAATTTTGTAACGCGGTGTATATATTTGTCATCATCGTCACCACTCAAAGTTAGCCTAATGGTTTTAGACACGATGTTATGGTTCAGATAAATAAAAAAAAGAAATTCAGAATATTTTCATTATGCTCAAATTTTTCAAGAACACAATAGAGTAGGTCAGTTATGGCGACCCTAGGGCACGCGTGCCCGAGGTGGCACGTTTGAGAATTTGGATGGCGCGCGAATGATTGCTAAGTTCAAAAATATTTTTAAAATTTTTAAGTTTAAGGAATTAAATTTTTATTAAATAATCCATTTTGATTTTTATGCAGGCTACACTGCCTTTGACGTTTGTTTTCGTTTGAGGTTATGTACGTTGTAATTTGTTGTTTATCGCCATCGCAGGTGTCACTGTCAGTGAAGATAAGTTCGTCGATCTCATCTCGCTGATATTTTGTGGTTAACATTGATCATGTTCATATAATATATTCAATATGTACAATAATACCCCGTTTCTGACACAAGTGAAAAAGATCACCTTTGAATTATGTTTTTCACCAAAAAACGATGTGGTTGAAGCACCAGCAAGTTTTATGCGCAAAGCACGGATTTAAGTTATTGGAAGATGTTCTTATAACATAATTGGTCACTTTGATATCTGCACGCAGATTAAACAAACGAAAATTTTTAGAATTATTAAATGAGGTAAGCTCAGTGTATAAGGGTTTACTTATGTACAATAATGTGCGATGGTTAGTTAAGTCGTAGAAAATTCCTTTAAAGATTCGTTGAGTGTTGGGAAGAAGTTAAGCTTTTTTTAACTAATGAGAATCTAATTGAAAAATATAACGAGTTACTAAACGTCGGCGTCGAATGGCTATCAAAATAAATGTTTCTTACTGATTTGTGTTAACATTTAATTCAATTTAATATTCAACTGCAAGGTATTACCAAAACAAATACCTTTATACCAAAATAATTATTGTTATGTTTCATTTAATCAAAGCATTTCAACCTAAATTAAAAAATTTCGATCGTAACGTTGTATCTAACACCTTCAAATATACAAAATACAAAAAAAATTGCAGAAGATAAACTAGATGAAATCAAATTAACACAAAAATTTTCTGAAGTTATTCAATCGATAATCAACGAATTTTCTTCAAAATTCAAACAATTCAGGAGATTTGAAAATATATCAATATTTATTTTATATCTAGATACACTATTAGCAGATGATTTTTGAGTGGCTAAATCTGAAAGACATTGAAATGCAATTTATCGAATTCAGGAAACAATTTTTTATTTATTTTAGTAATCATTTGGTAATAATTGATCGTCGATTAATTGATAATCGATTAACGAACATAATTAATAAATATGCAGAAGAAGAAATAATGAGACATTGGAACGCCATTCCAGAAATCTCTAGCTATTTAAAGAAACTAGCGAGAGCAATATTGTACCAAAAAAGCACAAAGTCAATCTTTTCATTTTATTTATAAAAAAATTGAAACCATACTAATTTTGAAAATAGATCAGCTATTTGATACAAAGTTACGACGGACTATTGAAATTATTATTTTCAATAGGATGGGAAAGTTTGAAGAGGACTTCTTTAAAATATCCCTCCCACAAAGAATCTGGTAACAATAAAACATAACCTACGAGTATAACAAATTGATTACAACAATGCGTACCTTAAACAACAGTCATTGCTCAAACAATTAATCATGGCGAGGCGGAGATGTAATTATTGCAGCACCAGATGGACCATCTCGGCTTCTTGTGAGCTGCAGCAGTGCCTACATCGTGTGGTCAACAGCATACAGACAACATCAGACAGTGCGTCTGTTAAACAAGAATTATTGTGGTACTCTTAGCAGTTAACGTAGATTTATATTGTCTCTAATAATTGGATCAAAGAGAATATCTGAAAATAGCAGATCTAATAATTACTGTAACGGAATGAATTGCGTATTGTACGAGTCCCTTTTAACATATCCCTTTTTACTCCCTTTATATTAACTCGAGGCGTCTGCTTGCTCGCTTGCTTGCTGTCGAAAAAACTTTGGATCGATTTTTAACCCTTTTCCCGTGATCCAATCGAGCTGAAACTTTGCAAACAGACTCGTGGCGACGATCAAGAAGATCTATCAAATTTTCGTTGAAAAATATAATAATTATAGTATAATTTTGAATTTTTAAATTTTTTAATGGTTTTTTCGTACAATTCAGTAAGTTGTATGGAGATTCCGACGCATATGGTAGACATGAAACCCGAAAATGAGAAAGGGAGTATTGTAAAAACTTGGTTTTTATGGGTTACTTTTTTATTACTCCCTTTCTTTTAACTCGTAGCGTCTGCGGTTTGTAGTCTGCCGGAAAAACTTTGGATCGATTTTTAACCCTTTTCTCGTAATCCAATCGAGCTGAAACTTTGCAGGCAGACTCGTGGTGACGAGGAAAATGATCACACAAAATTTTGTTTAAAAATTTAATTATAGTATAATTTTGGATTTTTCGAAATTTTAACATTTTTTTCAATTTGGAAACCATACAAATGAGAAAGGAGCCCGACGCGTGAAGAAGGCGCGAAACCTGTCTCAACTAGAAATGAGAAAGGGAGTATAATAAAAACTTGTTTTTTATGGATCAGATTTTTATTTATTTATTATATTCATATACAGTACATAATTTCATGAATTCAATAATACATTCATACAATAAAAACGTTTTACTCGCTATAAAAGATCTGACGCTCGTGCTTATGGGAGGAGTGATCACATCAGTTCATTTCATGGATATTACAATTGTAATAAGGTGTTAAGAATATTGAGAAACAAAACAAATATGTAAAAATATTCCCATGAGATTACGCGACTGATTTAATTTTTGTCAAAAACTGAAACAAATTGAGTAGAATAAAGAAAATTTTTGTTATATTATAGTTATGAAATAAATATAAATTTCTGAGATGTTTTTTAAAGCAATAATAGAAAAATATAACTTAGAGAAGTGACTTAATGTAATTTGATTTGAACCACTAGGATATATGCAGTTAATGTAGAATTGAAATTCAAACATAACAAATCTGTCATTTTTGATGCATTACGTGGGCATATAGCTTTTTTATAATATGCAGATGAAAATCACCTACTGTATGCTCAGTTGTACGACAGTTTAATAAATAACGTAATACTTTATTTTAAAGAGGTTCTTATATTTCCATCAAGGCCATACAACTCATACATTTGTACATTGTATATATGGAGGCTTTCGCATTGAACCATTGAAGAAATTTTAAAGTGAACCGACACATTACCAATGAGTGAAGAGTCGATTTCCTTTAAAATAACATAAGTATCAAATATAGACCACGTTAAAACAAATATGTAGATTTGCAACAGATTTCACTAATCGCAGAGTACTTTATTTTACAACTCAGTAGGTTTCCCTCCCCTGTAGCATAATTTATTTTCTGCGTTTCAATGTTACACCCTAAGGGTGTACGTAGGTAGATATACACTCTGACGAAAGTTTTCTTGAGAAACTCCCGTAAAGGATGAAACAGAATTAGTGCGTATTGAATTCAGTAATTTAATAAAAAATATTTGTACATTATTGATGGATTTGGCGTTTACATTGTAGAGAATCATAATATAGGATTAGGTATCGAAAACTGCTAGTTTTGAGGGACTAGAGACTAGAGTAATACAGAAAAAAAAAATTTTGTCAATAGGTGTCGATGAGAGATTTTTTTCTGTATTGCGCAAAAGTACTGCGCGAATAATAATACCAACATTTATTCATATAATTTAATAAGTGGCAAAATTCAAATAAATAACTTTTTTAAGTGTGTTGTTTGTTTTTGAACAAGCGAACACAGCGATCTCTGTCTCCGGCGGCAGATCAAAAACTGAACGTTGTGATCCGAACTTCCGAATGGATCGCGAGACCGGAACGCAACCAGTGTGGAAGGGTTAAGGTACTGATACACATGCTTATTAGTGGCACGTGAGCATGCGCAGTATTGACCTTCTTACGCCCTTGCTTATTAGTGGCATGTGTGTACGTAGTAATGAGCATGTTCATTAGTGGCATGCTCAAAAATTGCCGGTTGATTTATGAGCATGCTAATGTCATTCACTATGAGAAGGGATATCTTTTGAGCATGTGTGAACAGGCTTGCTTATTATGAGCATGCTTATGTCATTCGCGGCTAGTATCGATTAGGTATCAATGCGATCTTCTCAGTCCGTGACAGATGAAACAAACATGGCGCGTTGGGGAGATGATAAAACATTACTTTTCGTGACTTATTATAGGAATCACGAATGTCTGTGGAATACTCGGTCACCGCTGTGTAAAAATAATATAGCAAGAAAAAATGTTTATAAAACTTTATTAAAAGACATGAATGATCAAATATTACAGTACAAATTATAAAAACAAAAATCAAAAATATTTTGATTTATTGGTTCACTTGAATTTTCTATTTCAGTTTGCAAAGTTTCAATTTTGAAGTAGAGTTCCTCTCTTTTCTATGACAAGACCATGCCACTGATAAGCATGTGTGTTTGATTCTTAGCGAACATTTTTTTTATATTTACATTGCCGGCGCGTACGGAACATGGAAATGGTTCGCGTCTTTACTAAGTCCTATATGTACTGTATTTTTGATGGGGAGTGTAGGCTCAGCGACGGCGGCAACATTGCTATCGTCGCCGCTTTCGGATTTGCTGGTCCGGGGTTCAAGCCCCATCTCCGAGCTTGTAATTTGTTTTTTAGCCGTGAATTTGAACGAAATTACGGATGTTATACGAAGTTACGGTGACAGACAGACGGACAGACAGTCAACTAAAGTATCATGTTTGATAAGAATAGAAAATATTTTTTATAATTGTAGAACAATTCCGATCTACTAAAAAACTTCCAATATTATCAAAAAAGAAACCTACAAAAGCAATGAAAACTTACGAGTTTACTAATGTGAAAATTAAATAAGTTAAGCCTATTCTTCTGTGCATAGTTTTCTGGGATATTCTGCCGTGTATATGTGACCTCTCTTGCCAAGTTAAGCATAATTTATTACGAATATGTAATATGTTTGTTATATGGGAGCATTCATATAACAAACATAATGCTATGCATTTTAGGCCGACGCCACACTGCGCGTATTTTCCGCCGCGTCTTTTCCGTCACGTAAAATCGACAAAGCAAATGGGTCGACCGATCGTCTGCTCAACGTGTTTGATAAGCGCATATTGTATGGAAAGAAATGTAGCGGTGCTCCGCGACGGAAAAGACGCGGCGGATGATCCGCGTAGTGTGGCGCCCGTCTTAGTGCGTATATATTGTCACGGAATGACAAGCATAAGGACTTGCGCCCTGTCCGAACCCCTTGTGAAGTCACTTATGGAAGGCTCTAGAAAAGTCTACAACTTTCACAAAACGTCTAAAAACGGCTAGAACAGCCTAGAAGCGACGAGAACTTTCTCCTCCGTACTAGAAAAATCCAGAAAGTTCAAACACACCAGCATTTTGGTACAAATACGGAACTACGCCGCGGCGCAAGAAGTCATCATGTGATAGTTCGTTCGGTGCGACAGTCAGGTTGGTCGTGAGATAATCGAAGTGATAAATAAAGCAAAAAAATACTAGTGCGACATATATATGCGCGAGAAATGAATATTCTACGAGCGTGTTCTAAGTGTTACCCAGAGATAAAAACGAGTTCATAAATGCGTGACATATTGTGAAATAGTGTATATTAAAAAATATCGTCAAGTTAAATACGCGTTAAGACTTGTACATTAAATAATTAAATAATCATTAGTTAGTAAACCGCTAATTAATTTTAATTGTTTTCATTTGCCTTTCGCAGCCACGACCAATGACAATATTTTAGTATGTATAATTTTATAAGAAATAAATAAAATTTAAAAGAAATACGCTTAATGTTAGTCTCTGTAAAAATACAATACATGGTTCGGTAAGAACATAAATAATCTTGTTCATAACATTAACAACTGGGTGTACAAAAAGCTGCGTACAATCTCAGTACCTACTTTCGAGCGCTCAATGATCATAATTCTAACCGCAGGCAATGTTCGATTCATTATAATACTTAAACGAAATTGCGTATGTCCGATACACCCAATGTACAAAGCATGTTTTTCAAAAATCTACATCTTGTATTCCCGACATAATCAACCAACAGTTTTAGAAGAACTCGTTTTCTGTTAAAATAGTAAGTTATGTGCGTTTTGGCCAAATATTTATCACTCTGAAATCCCACAGAGTTACCTTGAAATATAAATACATACTTTTTAAATACAATAGATATAAAAAAACTTGATTTTATTATTTGTTTGTATCTTAATTTTTTTTTTTTTTCTTAATTTTTAAAAAAAAAATAGAGATGTGAACACGGAATACATGTCACATCAATATTCTTACTATTTTCAAACTAAGCTAAACGCTTGTGCTATGAAAATAGGACTAACTTGCTAGTCTGGGCTGAGATTCGAACCCGCGACCTTTGGATCACGAGGCGAGTGTCCTAACCACAAGACCAACAAGCTACTCTATCTACTAGCTACAAGTATCTACCTACTTATATTTATTATTTACAGCTACATGTTACGGAAAAACCTTTCCATTGTCAGGGTGTTTTATAAATGTCAAAATCAATCATCTTTTGTTTTCGGACGAAATTTTAATTTAAGAGTAAGAGCATTTGAGATGTCTAAATAATCATGGTTTTTTTGAATTTGCAAATCGCTTATTAGAAAATGATCACGGTTTTGATACAAATTCAGGACTTCCTATTTTACATTTATGTCGTCTTTCGCGGAAGCCCTCTATTCCTGTTGCTAAATGTGTGTGTTAAATACATATAAGTATTTATCTCAGATAAAAACACGGTGTAAAGATATGAACATCTGTAAGTACAGAACTGAAATTAATTAAATCAAATTAAAACAAAAAGGTCAAGACAAACCAATTTCTCATATGTAGTTAAAATGATTCAATTATCTCCGGACAAATTGTTACGTTTTAATGTGGACCTTTAAGTAGTGGGCGTTGCCGTAAAACAAAAGGTTATCCGGTCAGCGCACTCTTTTGTTTCACTTTTCACCTGACTCCTCTTCCATTCCCCCTCTTCGTGCGCAACAAAAGGTTTCATTTCCTTGTGTGTGGGGTTATAAAGTATAAATTAAAAGATCCGCATGGTAAAAGAAAATACGTCCTAGAGGGTTACGGGGAGGCGTATGTTAATAAATATACTTCTTCTTTCCCTTGACCACAGAGCCAGAGATGCACACCGTCGGTAGGTAGCAAGTGATGTAGCTAGCACGAAAATTTCTACTCACTTAAGGTCTTCAAAATACTAACACGTAATCGTGGATTTTGCAGCACTCTGCATATTTTACAATAAATTGAAAATCACTGTAAGGGTCTGGAATAAATGACTAAATTCGCGAAACGTCTGGAATCCCGAAAATGTGTACCATATGTGGAACGACACCATCAAGATCAACGGTTTTTGAAGTGGCGTTTTGGCGGCCCCACAGATTTTTATAAACTTTATTTTTATTTTGTTTTATATTTATTGAACGCGTTAAAATAATTTGAAGTGAATATAATATGGTAATAATATGGTGTGAATCAAAAACATAATACTGTCACAAGATTCTAAGATCGAGGAAACATAATCGAAATTTTTCTAACAATCTTAAAGATTCTGGAATAAAATAGAAATCAACAGAAATCGCGACTATATTTGTTAAGCTTCAAGAAGTCTAGGACCTCATTTATATCGTCGAGTATCGAAAAATCGTCGAGCCAGTAGTTTCGACAGAAGCGAAGCCACAGATAAAGCGCAGACAGCGGGCGACACCACACAGTATAGCTACCTTCGTGCGGAATTTTCTCAGAGACAAGCGAAAGGTTCTAGAGAGATATTCCAGCGAATTAAATTAACGCGAAATGCAGAAAAGTTGCCTCCAGTGACTTAAGTAATAAATAAACGTTTCGACTTATTAATAGTTTTTCATTTCTGCTCATCTCTGCGAATCGGTGACTATACGTAGGTTTCAATAATAAAAATATATGCATGTTAATTTGTTAATATAAATTATTTTCTACAGTGACCTATTATCGTAGCACCATCTATACTAAGACCGCAATATGCACTTGAAATTATGATCTGAAAAATAAGATAAAAAAATCATACATTAATAGCAAAAACACACTTTGTATAAACCACTGTTTACTGCATATCAATATGTTTCTGAGCCAATGGTCTCTTTTCTACAAATTAAAATTCGAAGTAGGATATGTATACATTGATAAAACAAAACATAAGTATATGGGTGCTGAATAACTAATTAAGAACTTTTTTAAAAATCAGCAAAATGATTTTGTAGTGTCATATTTATATATTTTAATTAATATTAATTATATTAAATTAAGAATTAATGTGAAAACAAATTTCAAAGGTATTTCACTTTAGTTCTTAATTAGTAAGTCAGCTCCCATATTTATTTTTTAAAGCAAGAAAATACGTGGTTTGACATTATATTAAAATTTAAAATAAAATTAAATACATAAGTAGTTTTAAACCACTTAATACTATTTATTCGTCAACTAGTTTCGTCAGTCTATATTAGACAGTCAGTCAGTGAGTCTATATTATTTCGTCAGTCAATCTTATATTGTCCTGATGAAGGTTGAGATCAACCGAAACTAACTGATGAATATATAGTAACAAGTGGTTTAAAACTATGTATTTAATATTATTTTATTTAAATTTTATTTATTTTTTGTCCCATATTTTATCTCATATTTATTTTTTGTTTATGTCAATGTATTTACTTTGATTGTGCCTATATTTTTGTTAGTATACGGTGTATCCATGATAAAGGGGCTTAAAACATGTAGATAATTCAACAAATAGTGGTTTATACAAATTTAATAATATAAATAACAATGGTAACACAAAAAATTTGCAGTTAATAAAAAAGTTTAAAATTCTTAATTTCACTGGATTTACTCTCCATATGGAGAAGGTTTTGATAAAAGTTTTAATTTAATTAACCAGTACCTAACTGTAGATACCCGGGTACTTACAAACGTATTATTTGAATACATCTGTTGAAGCAGGACACCTTCGGCCTTATGATAATGCGTACATTAAGTGTTTCCTCTTTCGATGGACGCAGTATTTTTGTAGCCGCATCACACCTACGCCAACCACAATAATATGATAGAATTAAACCAAATTCAACACAGAAACTCGTTATGCATATTACACTTTTGAAATGTATAATATTTGAATCGAAACTTGACCATAAATTATGTCCGGTCTTGGTCCAGTTTAATCGCCCAAGTTGATATTCTTTCTGAAGTCAACAACTTCACGGCATAATACTGTAACGAGATGCTAAAATATTTTACGCCCTGTCCGAACCCTGTTAAGGTAATATGTCACTAGAAACAACTCTATCTTAGGATCTAGAACAGTCTACAATTATCAACCTTCGGAAAACGTCTACGAACGTGTAGAAACGCCTGGAACAACCAAAAAGCACGTGGACCTTCTCCTAAGCACTAGAATAATCTACAATTTATTATCAACCTTCGAAAAACGTCTACAAACGTGTAGAAATGCTTGGAACAACCAAAAAGCACGTGGACTTTTTCCTTAGCACTAGAATAGTCTACAATTTATTATTAACCTTCGGAAAACGTCTACAAACGTGTAGAAACGCCTGGAACAACCAAAAAGCACGTGGACCTTTTCCTAAGCACTAGAATAATCTACAATTTATTATCAACCTTCGAAAAACGTCTACAAACGTGTAGAAACGCTTGGAACAACCAAAAAGCACGTGGACTTTTTCCTTAGCACTAGAATAGTCTACAATTTATTATCAACCTTCGGAACACGTCTACAAACGTGTAGAAACGCCGGGAACAACCAAAAAGCACGTGGACCTTTTCCTAAGCACTAGAATAATCTACAATTTATTATCAACCTTCGGAAAACGTCTACAAACGTGTAGAAACGCCTGGAACAACCAAAAAGCACGAGGACCTTTTCCTAAGCACTAGAATAATCAATATGGCGTCCTGTTTTATTGGTAACTGGAAATTACAAATTTTTGTTGGTTTTATTTTATAATGAAAATGAGTTGAAAAGAGTTGTGTTGACCTAGAAATTCCAGACTTAATAAACTGTGAACGTAAATATGTATGTCCCGTCTATTTTATATTAGGATATTGTCGTTGTTGTTATTCTGAGATTAGGAAGGATCTTCTCGATGCAATAGCCTCATTATGCTATATGTAGGTATGTATTTATATACAACAGAGAATAGAAAATAGAAAAAAATCAATGTCTTTTTAAAAAAGATGATTTCTATATCCTGCCTACAATATATGCACTTTAAAATTTACGTAACATAAATATTTTGATCTCACGAATTGTAGATAACTGTTAGGTACTAATATAATGATCTCATATAATATTTTTCCAGTTATAAATTCCAATGTATTGTGACATTCAAAAAAGTTTGTTCGCATCCAAAACTGGGCTATCGCTATCGTTCGCATGTCGGCTTTGTATTCACGAACGATTTATCACACTACCTAAAACTGGTTCTCGAATTCCACAACTGATCAATGCGAGATAGGACTAATCGTCGCGTGTGTTGATAATGTTAAATATCATTCATGCTCCGCGCACTTTTTTTAATACTTTCACCGGCCTCCGTAACAACACTACCGTTATTTTGGCACTGATGCCAATCGGCTCGTTGGTCTAGGGGTATGATTTTCGCTTAGGGTGCGAGAGGTCCCGGGTTCAAATCCCGGACGAGCCCAATATATTTTTGTTTTTTTATTAACTCATTGGTCCGAAATTATTTTTAAAGTAAAAATAATGTGTCGTTAGTGACGGGAAGTAATTTTTTTTATTATTTTGAATTATTTAAAATGTCAATAAAAATTAAATGGCTCGATCGAAGCGATAAGTGCACACTTTTACGTGATGTAATTTAGAATACAACTTTTTCATATTTTGTTGCCATGTGACAAAGACGTCAATCAATACAATAGTTGTTTTATGTTGCTACGCGACACAAAAATTATATTCATATAAAATCAATGAGACGGAATATATAAAATACAGTAGAAACTTTAAAATATTTAAATTGTAAGTAATGTTATAATCAGGTCTATTCGCAATGGTTTGCATTATCTTCAAAGTAATGTCTTGATCGTTATTATATAACACTGTATAATATGTCAATTTTAGTAATTAAACAGATGTCTTAACACTTCTCATACAAACTTTATGCGTACATAAATAAGTACGTCCCGTCTATTTTGTCTCAGGAAACTATTATGATGTTGTTATCCTGAGATTTGGGGAAACAGTATTTTATCAACAAATTAAATCATAGCTGCAAAGCATACTCAAGTAATTGTATATTATTTAAGATTGATATATCTTGATTGAATTTAATAAATTTATATTCAATGTAGTATTTTATCATTATTCATAACTATTTTATTTATTCTTCTTTATCTGTGAATATTTTATATATTTTTGTCATAATTCATTCATTATAAAAAATACACACTGCCCACATTAGATATGGACCTTGACCAAATGAGGTAGTATATGACAGAGATCCGATGTAAGCATCCGTTATAACGAATATTAAATAAACTAGCTGTAACCCTTCAAAAATTATGGGTACATTTACATGTAGGTTTCTGAGGAATAAGTATTTATTTATTTAAAAAAAAAACGTTTTTTTTTTTCTTTAAATAAAATTTCGAAAGAAAAATTTTTGTAAAAAAATTTTTTCGAAAAAATAAATAATTATTAAAAAGTTACGGACGTTACACGAAGTTACGGGAACAGACTGACAGACAGACAGACGGACAGACAGATAAGAAAATTACTGTAATTGGGATAATTAACAAAAAAAATAATATCAGTGCTCCTCACCTAACGACAATCTCGTTTAACGACCGTTATCACAAGCTCTCTGTACGAGCTGTATAAAGCGTAGTAATCTTTAATTGCCACTTTGTCGCAAGTGCCATTACGCAGTGACGAGCACAACATAAACCGTGAAATTATAAAGACATAAGGTAAAAAACTAACCCATAAAAACGTTTTTACAATACTCCCTTTCTCATTTTCGGGTTTCGTGTCTACCATATGCACCGGAATCTCTATACAACTTACTGATTTGTATGAAAAAACCATTAAAAATTTGAAAAATCCAAAATTATACTATAATTTAATAATAATATTATTATTTTTTTAACGAAAATTTGACAGATCTTCTTGATCGTCGCCACGAGTCTGCTTACCAAGTTTCAGCTCGATTGGATTACGGGAAAAGGGTTCAAAATCGATCCAAAGTTTTTTCGTCAAGAAAACAAGCAAGCAGACGCCACGAGTTAAAAGAAAAGAAGTAAAAATTAAAATTTGTTTTAATTATTCACTCAGCACATACTGTTTACTAATTGTTTTTATGTAGATATCTTGCACCCAGCATTTTGTAAGTGATGCATTAAAAGTAAAATAAAAATAAATTTACAACAAATGAACGTTGACCAAACACTTCGCTCGAAACAAACTCTCCACAAAGAGACTCATCGACTGTGCATACGCAGATAGTAAATTATCAACAAGACGTTTGCAGCGTTGCGCATCCCTACTGATCTTAAAGGGCCCTTTACACATTGGGCCAACCTCGGCAGAGCGCCAACGTCCGCAAGTCTCCCAAAATGGCGGACAGTGATCACACATTTCTGTCCATATTAAATAATAATTTAACAAACTTGAATGTCTTTTCATTATTTCACGATATATTTTAATATGACATTTCGGCATATTTTCATCGAACGAAACACGAGAGACGTAGACTACAGTCGGCGGACGTTGACTAACTAAAAAAATAACCCATAAAAACCAAGTTTATATTATACTCCCTTTCTTTGTAAAATATAACAACAATTAAAGACGAATTAAAACATATAACATCACACTAACCTTACAGTAATTTAATATATTTCTAAAATGTCATACGTTTTGGGCTTTGATAAGACACTTCATGCTTTGAAGATTAAATTCTAAAAACATTTGTCAGTCAATTTAGATTTTCGAAATTTGTAGTACCTATTATATATACTGACGTCATTTAAATTTAGAAATTTAAATTTAGAAAATATTCCGCAACTTTATCGGGCCGCCATTGCTAGTAATCAAATTTTTGTAATGATTCCAAATTGAAAAAACCATTAAAATTTCTAAAAATCCGAAATTACACTATAATTATTAAATTTTTTAACGAAAATTTGATAAATCTTCTTGATCGTCGCCATGAGTCTGCTTGCAAAGTTTCAGCTAGATTGGATCACGGGAAAAGGATTAAAAATCGATCCAAAGTTTTTTCGACGGCAAGCCGGCAAGCAAGCAGACGCCACGAGTTAATATAAAGGCAGTAAAAATGGCCGACGCCGGCCTAGCCACGCCTCTTTTGTCTTTTGATGTGAGCTCGAAAAATCGACAAGTAAGCCAAATTCGGACAAATGCGCTAAAACCCCCTGCACACATTGGGCCAACCTCGGCCAGTGTGTAAAGGGCCCTTTATGATTTATGGTCGTAGTCGTCAGTTTGTATGGGCCCGACTATAGCACCACAAACAATACGGTATTTCAAATTTGCGTAAAGTGGTAATTCCCGTCCTGAAATTTAACGGAGTAAATAGGTATTATTATTAGGCATAATAAGCATAATAAAACATTTTACATCGTAAACTAAACAGCATCTGTGGCAACGCAATGTACAGGTAGATAATTATGTAAATTTAAAGCTCCCATGATGTTTATCATAATAGTTTATAAATATAAGGCTGGATATAAAAATATTAGCTTGTATCTGTATAATATATCCTACCAGAATTATAAATTCAACAATTCATCATAAATATATCACGCGGTCAGTGAATCTTGTATTTTATGTCTTTTGTAATTCTGTTTAAATATAGAATAGGTATATAATACAGAATGATGATGTTAGGATATATATATATATATAACATAGTGGATAGAATGTAAAAAGGATCGCTCAGATGCTTTAGGCAAGAATGGTTAGAAAAATATATGACGCAAGCGTTGACAGCACTAGAAAGAGAGGGCGACCGCGGAAGACGTGGCGTGACCAGATTAACCAGACACTGGAGGATGGTCCTGTAAGGAGCCTCAACAATCGTCGAGCTTGTATGCAAGTATGTTTGAATGTGCATGAGGCGAGATTTGTCTTTCAGGATAAAAGTGTGTGACGCTCTATCCTCTCTGCCTGCCCCCGTGGTGAAACGGCGTGATGGTAAGTAAGTAGATTCGTTGTCGCTCAATAGCGTCAATATGCTTCATTATTTTTTCAAGAGCTCTCTACTTTTAAACCTATGAAAAATAATTTGTAAACGTATTAAAAGTTGAAAGTTATCATATACAGAGCTAGTCCACAATACTTTACGGGTCGAAAATGTTCAAGCAAACATGACCCAATGTCAATAGTTGTGGAGTTATGCAATATCAAAGTCTGCTTTTTTTTTCAATATTTCTGACTTATTTTTTGCAAAACGTTGGACTATCATTACAGTAACTTATGTCTAATATGAAAAATATTCATTCATTCTTTCTACCAGTGCTTGAAGATCATTAATAATGAATAATTAGGTTTGTCCATAAAGTAAACGCAATAAACAAGTAAATGTCCGCTAAATTAACAGTAAATGTATTTTTGAAACCATGAAAACGTTTGCAAACATGTCAAAAAACTGTGTTTGCAGTTGCTGAATGTTTTTCCTACTGGTGTTTGGTGTGCCCGATGCGACAGATATGATTTTAATTCAATATGTTATTGAAAAGCCGCTCAGGCGTACTGTTTATCTTGGGGCTGAATGGATGCGCGCGCTGCATGGAAGCAGCTGGGATAATAATAATTGCTGTTGTCAAAACATGAATTACCACAGGATGGGCGGGGCCGCCATTATGGCCGCTCTCAATACTCAACTGTCAGGCCGGGAACAATGCTTTGGGAAGCTGTGCTATTGTGTCAAACACTTTGGGCCCGGCCGAAAATGTTTCATGTCCTTGCGAATATTTTGAAAAATACTGTACTATTTATTCGTTTTATAACTTTTCTATGATTCCCAGCACACTTTTATCCACATTATACTGTGTCTTCTAAGCTACGAAGTAAGCTTGGTATACAAATTCCAAGTTTCACAAACACATGTAAAGATTGGAAGAATAACCTGATAATATAATAAATAAAACATATTTATTAATATAAATTTATAATA
The DNA here is from genome assembly GCA_016648135.1 of Agrypnia vestita. NCBI lineage: Eukaryota > Metazoa > Arthropoda > Insecta > Trichoptera > Phryganeidae > Agrypnia > Agrypnia vestita. The sequence goes on along the minus strand of JADDOH010022970.1, from coordinate 152,921 downwards.
AACTTTGTCTAAGCTACTTGAAGTATCTTCACGTCTACCGGTTTCAATTTCACCGTATCTTCGTCAGGACGAACGCATATGCAGTATGCGTCCGTCCTGACTAACGTAGATAAACGTAAACTTATTCCAAGTCGTTTATACAAAGTTTTTAATTATAATAATTTAATTATATAAAATAAATTGTCATGAGATCATGGCTATGGGAGGGAAATCAAACACTTGAAATTAATTAAAGTTTTATTAATTAGATAACCAATATCACTGGACGTAAATTTAATCGGAGCACTGTTCTTTAATTCACACTGATTTCACAGTCACTCGAGATTATTTTACAAATACGTAGGAAGACACTTCTATTACTGTCGCTGGTCGCACTGGTCGCTTCTCGTATCTGGTTTCGTTTTTTATGGTCTCATCTCGTTTGTCGAAATAACAAATGTGTGTTCGGCGCGATGCCGTCGCGTATTTATAAAGTTACGAAATAGTTTAACCTGCCATAAATTTATCCAAAAGACTTCCACTATGTGTAGTTCTTAGTGTTTTAGACTCTCGTGACAATATTGTTATTTTATCGTCGAATTATTTAACACAATTTTTTTCATTCTCATTTTCTTATTCAAAGACTAATTTTAAAATACCATATTTTATATTGGTTGTAAATAGTGATGGTCAAACCGTTATTTTAACCGGTTATTTTCGGTACAGTTATTTGGAATTTGTGTCTGATTGTACAAAGGATTGATACTATAGATATAACTGTTATCTAGTGCTGATCGACGGTTGTGCGTCGAATTGCGAAATATTGGTTGCCAATCATCGACGCAATCAGATACAAATCTCAAAAAACGGTTAGTTGTAAATCAGACACTTAAAAATCTGTGCATATTCAGAATTTTTGGGGAATTAACTAAAAATAAATAATCACTTAAGCCAGCTCACACAGGTAAGCCCTGGGCCATCCTAAGAAAAGTCTTCCATACACGTTTTTTTATATAAATAGCGGAAATTTTGAAATGAATTATCATGCTTTTGATAAAATGCTTCTAAAACACACAAACATGCATTAAAAATTAGTTATTAATGGTGAAATTGACACCGTTACCCGGATAAACATATTTAAACACGTTGCTTTGTATTTTCAGCGTATGTCAAGTGGCACTTTTGCTTTTAATCCCCATGCGGCATTTACACTATGTCAAATTTATTTCGTATCAATTTTATTGGTACATTATTAAATAACTTTTATTAACAATTCACAAACTGTTCATTTTCATTACTTTCTCACTACTATCATAGAAATAATTTTATTTCATTTGAATTTAAAACAATTTGACATTTTGAAACAAAAATAATACATTAAATTATTAAATTTATTCTAAATGGCGTTGGGATTAATAAAATTACTACAAAGAATAGCAATTGTAACATTGTTTAATTTCACGAAGTTTATAATAGTATTAATATTTAAATTTTTCAGTTGCGCTGTCCAATTGAAACATGTAATATTAAATAACTGATTAATTAATTTGGTTTTAAATTTCACAGAAATTTGTTCTGAAAAAAATGCAACTTCACAATAAGAATGTGTTCTTGAATATAATTAAAAAAATTGTAATTACACTGACGTAAACAGGAAGATTAAAAATTATTAACAATAATTTAAAATAAACGCCGGCTGTAAAGATGTTAAAACTCTGGGTAAAGTGGACACCTCTTCATAATCTGAGTAAATAATATTTCCTGACAAATCATCGATGAATAGAACCCCCCCGTATTGTGTAAATATATATAATTACAAGCCTAAATCCCCCAGGTAATGTAATATTTTCATAATACGGACCCTTGATGTACGAAAATAATCGAATATAATAACGGTGAAGCAGATTTTGCAAACCTATTTCATCATAAACATTGTTAGTGAAATTTAAAATAAATTAAATATTAATAAAGTTGCTGACAGACAACTGTTTTGGCTGTTTAGACCATTATCAAACAGTATATATACCACATATAATCGATTTATTTAAAAGGTTTAGGTTAGGTTACCCATTCCCCTATGGATAATTAGACGTTAGTGTAAATGTAAATTAAAATAATATTTAAAGTAATAATCTCGTGAGCAAAATAAAATAACAACCAAATAAAGGCACTTCCAACGTAATTAAGTTAATCACTTTCAGAAAACGGGGAAATTTGATAACTAAGCGTGACATAGAATTTAATAAACCGGGGAAGTTCCTAGCAAAAAAAATCTAAATACAATCATCTAACGATCCATAGGCGAAGGGGTAACTTAAACCTTATAAATAACTCGATTATACGTGGTATATCCACTGTTTGATAATGGCCTTACAAGCAGCAACAGCTGTCGCGTTTAAAATAATACTTAACCTGCGGAAATTAATAATTTTTTATTTTTATTTTTTTATTTTAAAATATACATGGAGTAGGTAGGTACTACAAACTAAACACAAAAAATATAAATAAATAAATAAATCATAAACATATATTTAGATCGTAAAGCTATTGTTATTATTACTTCAATTTATGTGCATTTTGTGCAACATAAAATTACTTCTTAGAGAAATAAGGCAGTCCATTTTAGTTTCTAACTCTGTTGCTACATAATTTCATAAATTGTAATTAATTCTCATTAGTTAACTTTTTTATACTATCGAATATATATTACTTCTTCTTAATACTTTTGTTATTGTATATTTACTTTGTAATTATTATTTTTTTTATCTCTGTTATTTTATGCTTACTTTTAACATTATTATGTTATTTTATATTAACTCTGTATTCTACATATTTTATCTTTATTATCTTATGCTTACTTTTACTTACTCTCATTTTATATTATAAGGTAATTATTACAACATCAAATTACTGTAATAGGTTTTGTAACCGTTGAAATAAATAAATAAATAAAATAAATAAATTACTTGTGATTATCTGGAGCCACTTTTGTCACGGTGAATGTGGTCCGACAGGAATATTTCAACGGTAAATATTATTAGGGTGTAACAGAGCTAGTCGTCTATAATTTACAGGTAGATTCCTAAATTATGAGTCGAAAATCAATGCCCAAATATGTTATCAAGTTATGAAAATAAATAACTTACATTTTTTCTCAATATTTCTGACTCATCTTCAGTAAAACGTTGAACTATCATAAAAGTAACTCATATCAAATGTTAAAAATAAGTCAAATGTAATATTAAAACCTTGCAGAAATATAAACCAGAATTATAGGAAGGCTTTCTTTCATCAATGGACTGTAATGGAAATAATTTAAGACATCCGTATAAAAAGGGTCTATATTTGTCACAAAGTGATTTTATTATTTTAAAATGGTCTACGATGCAAGTGTTGACGGCGCCAGAAAGAGAGGTCGACCGCTGAAGATGAGGCATGACCAGTCCCGTTAGAAGCCTCAACAACCGTCGAGCTTGCATGCGAAGATGTATGAATGTGGATGAGGCGAGAGTTGTATGTCAGGATAGAAGAGTATGGCGCTCTATCCTCTCTGCCTGCCTGTTAGTTAGTTAAAATGGTCTATATATCAGTACGCACCTTGAGCGATGTTTTATTTTTCATGATTTGAACTCAATTGAGTTCCGAAATGCCGAAATTCGACTTCAAAAGTTGGCTAACATGGAAGAAGGTTCTACATTTATCTGGTAGTAACAAATATGACGGATGCCGATAGTTCGACGATGTCACTGGGATAGCTTAACAACATGAATAAACAGAAGAAACGTAAAATTAATGTCCATATCCAAGTAAATATTATAAAAACAAAAACGAGTTAGCCTTACAGTAGTCGCGTATGATGTGTAACATTTGACATCACATAATAAAAATATCAATTGAGCTGCGACAGAACTTAACCTCAAAAATGTAAAAAGACAATATCTACATATTTATTAATTAGTAAATACACGCATTTTTATTTGGAAATGCGATTGATCAATTATATGTTTTAATTTATTTTCATAGATGGCGGTAGTGTGCCGCCATACATATTATATGAAAACTTTGAATAAGTATTTAAAAATAATCAAATTTGAGAATGTAAATCATCAAGGTTAGATATTGTTTACATTGGATATTTTCGAAGATATAAGCCAAAATATATCAAAGCTACAAAATATAGAAACATATATACAAAATCAGAAGCATTGGCTGGTTGTGTGCGTCTTCGCTGTAATAGCACTTGCTGTACATTGATTTGTTTATAAACGATGATTTTTGTCCATCGCGCGTGCAATTGCGCGCATCTTATTTCCTGTTACGCATTTCCGTCCTTTTTCACGAAATCACTGCCACAGATTGCAGGAAAGCGAGAGGAAAGATGTTACATATCAAACAATGAAATACTAATTATTTATTTTTGTGTTTTTATCTCTCCCGTAAAATTTTGTTTTGATTTAGACCCTTTTTATAAGGACGCCTTCAATTGATGATGATCAATTTATTTAGGACTAAGCTGATCATACCCGGCTTTGCACGGTTTAAGGATTATGTTAAGAACAAGTTTGTGAAGGGAAACAATGGTTCCATTTTTTGCAAAGCCTCTAAAAAATAATGTTTCCGTTTAATCTTCTCTGGGATGGATGGGATGTCTAGGGGGGGGGGAGGAACGTGACCTTTTTTACCGTCAGGTCTAAAGAATATAGGTATATCAAAATTCGGTAAAACTTTAAGAATAAGTATAAAAAATTTGGATCAGATCAGAGAGGAGTAAAGAGGGAGGGAAAGAATATCGCCTATGTTATCCGCCGGATCCTAAAGAATAAGTATGCAAAATTAAGGTCAGATCGGACAAACGATGTATATTTGTATAGAGAACAGACAGACAATGAGTTTTATATGTGTAGATAGAGTAAAGAATGAACAAATAGGAAAAAATATTAAGTGTAAACATAGTGAATAGAACTGGAAAATTCGTGATGGCCAAACCGTTAATTTAACCAGTTATTTATGGTGCAGTTATTTGAAATTTGTATCTGATTGTATCGATGATTGGTAACTGAGATATAACTGCCATCTAAATAGTACACATGATTGGCTGTTTAATTGCGAAAAATCAGTTACCAATCATCGATGCAATCAGATACAAAACTCAAATAACGGTTATTGTGGAACCGGTTAAAATACCGTTACCATTAAGTGGTTTGGTTACGTTGAACGAATGAATGTATGACTCAAGCGTTGACGGTACCAGAAATAGATGCAAAAACAAAAAAAAAAAATAGGCGGTTTGGCGGAAAAATTGGCATAATCGAGTTAGTCAGATACTAAAATATGGTCCTGTTAGGAGCTTTTACAATCGACGAACTTGTGGATGAGGGAGTAACACGTCAAAAATGGCTGTACTTTTACATGTCGGTTCCTAACGAATAAGTATATATTTACTTAAAAAAATAATTAAAATTGTTTTTATAAAATAAGTTAATGACATAACAAGAGGTTACGGACGGACGGACAGCGAAATTATTATTGTTGGGACTTGTTATATGTTAATAAATCAAAACAAAAAAATGTATTGGGAAATCAATCTGAAATGTAATATATGTGTCAGTCATACTAATTTTGGAAACGGAATAATGTTTTCATTTTGTTAAATAAAAATTAATACGAATGAGATTAGGTTTAATAAGCTAACAATAATTGTTTGATTCTAGTTACGGTTATAAATGGACGTTCGAATTAGTATTATTTGGGGATATACCATACCTACACGGTACCTACCTACATTTAATGCAGTATCATAAAGGAATATAAAATAATATCGAATTTAAAAAGGTATTTATTTTTATGTGCTCATTGTACGCGCATATTAATCGCCTCAACATTTCCCTCGAGGCTTATAAATGTACATTCCAATCGCAAAGCGCATGCGATTTCGTTCCTCGCGGCGATGCGGTCGTGCCTTTCGCGTCTCTGCCGATGGCCGATTACGAATTGATAAATTAGGCTGATTATTTTTATAGTGGACACAGTTGAACAATTTTCTCATTCCTATCACGCGGCTCGTTGGTCTAGGGGTATGATTCTCGCTTTGGGTGCGAGAGGTCCCGGGTTCAAATCCCGGACGAGCCCAAATTTTTTTTTGACGTTTGATTTTCTTTTCGGAAAGCGTTTGAGGCGAAAATTATTCGGTGTATTTTGCATCCAAGATTATTCCACTGATTTAGGTAAGCTGGCAGCGAAGTCGTATTCGTTAAAATTTGATTGTTGTATGATTGTGAATAAGAATTGATTTATTCTAATTTAAAGTATTTTTATATATCTACATGACAAAATATCTATTTTTGTTTCATATTGCTTATAAAACCACACAATTAAACTTAATAAGGAATTTTCCTGCGCTTCGTTTTAAGACAAATGTATCTACTCTGATGATTCTAACGCATCGGGGTGCGACATTTAAACTCTAGAAGGCTTTTGATATATTTTCTACGCGGTGGCTTTTCATTAGTCTACAAGCTGTGCCCGCGCGGCTTCGCACGCGTAGATTTTTAGTACACTGTTTGGATCGTCATAGAACTTTCGCAAACCTTCTAGAACATTCTTCTTCCAAAACTTTCAAGAAATTTATCGAATGTACAGGAACCTTCTAGACACATTCCGCCACTTAGTTTAGAACCTTATAGAACTTTCGGGAATTTTCTAGAACCTTTTCCTTCCAGAACTTTCTAGAGCAGGTTTTTCCGGAACCGTCTAGACTCACCGAAATAGTTGGCGCGCCTATTTTGAAACAATCTGAAGCATTTACGGCCTTCCCATAACAAAACATTGTACTAGAAAGCATATTTTCGTCACCCACTCCAACCCACGCACAGCCACCCCCACCAAACTCGCATATTTTTGATGTGACATCAAGAGCTATCCACCACCATAACCATCGGTGGGTGGTTATGGCTGGTTGTGGAGAAAGCTTGGCGGGTAGGAAAACACGGGTTTCTTTATATATATATATATATATATTGATTTATTAATTAACGCCCTCTAGGGCTTTTACAACAGATAGGTAAAGTGTACATTAACAGAATATATACTTTAAAGAAAAAAATAGATTAAACATAATAATGACAAAGTGAAAAGAAAATACTTAAAATACAGATACAAATATATAAAGATAAATATAATATAAAGTAAAAAGAAAAAAATAATAGAGTAAACTTAATAATGACAAAGTGAAAAGAAAATACTTAAAATACAGATACAAATATATAAAGATAAATATAATATAAAGTAAAAAGCAAGTCAGCTATATAAAAAGCAGAAGCATGAGAAAAACATCATAATATAGAAATTTAAAAACAAAAAAAAGCAATAATGTAGAGTGAAAATATATAGCATAAGCTTTGAAAATCATAATATAATAATAAATAAATATACAGATCAATTAGTTTAGTCCAATTCGACAAATACTTTCAGTACACCTTTTATATCATTATTTTTTTCATATTTTTTATTAAAAAAACACAATTAAACTTAAAAAAGAGATATTGACTATATTTAAATAAAACTATATTTAAATAAAATTGTATCAAATGCAAATTAATTACTTTTCATTGTAAAACAATAATGGAAAGTCACACAAAAAGTACCTAAACGATAACCAATAAATGAGCACGAAAGTTGAATAATATTACGTCGCAGCATACTATACATCAAATTCAAAGTTGATATACTTGCCAGGAGAAAAAATAAAATTGATTTAAGAAATTACGCATATCGAAGTTTTTCGTAATTAAATGACATTTTTTAAGTGACTTTAATATTAAATAACGTTTATACACATTGTATCTAAATCTGATCAACTCGTTTCTTTAAAAAAGTCGTACGATTGGGTTATTTTTGGAAGCTGGCAATGGAAAAAAACGCACTACTCGATGCGTTTTTGTCGCAATCATAAAATTGATATTTTGATATTTATCTATGAGTATGTTAGCTACTCGAATATGTTTTACCGGAAGTTACTCGGGTAAAATATGACACGAAATCGCCTTAAAAAACGGGATGTAATACATAGTAAAGTTGTAATGCACATTTTGTATCTTTATGGATAATCATTCTTTTTTCCTTTTCTACAAATTTAAGGAAAGCCATCTGAACATGAAACAAAACACAAAGAAAAACATACTGTACAGTTGCCGGCAAAGTTCTTGAAATTTTTTGGCGTAGTGGGGGAATGCGCAGAAGACAAAATTTGGGTCTTCTTGGTGGAATGGTACATGCGCAAACTTCCCCCCACTACGCCGTAAAATTTCAAGATGTTGAAATTGCCGGCTACTGTACGCAGGAGTGTATAATACGCGTGTCTGAAACACGTATCACATTTTTGTGTATTGTATTATTATATTTCAATGAAATAATTAGCATAATAGGCTATGCACAAATATCGCACCATCACCTTAGAAAGCATACTGAAGCAATTTCACCTTTCTCAAAACTTAGTTTAATCCTTTCTTATCCCCATGCATCTCCTACTCGTCTCGTTAACACTTTTGAACCCCTCCCTTCCCCCCACATAGCTCCGAGGTGGATTTTGCTTTGATCCCCCCCCCCCACCCACCGTGTGGAATATAGTTCCTTTCCTATTTATTCAAGAACACATGCTGTGAACAAAAGCATTGCTTTATAGAAAGAAAATATAAAACAATTCTATATGTTTTATATATTTATTTATAATTATAAAAAATCTGACTCAAATGGTGACACTAGGCACTCCTGCAAATTGTCAATGAACGGGAAAACATCTTAATTGTGCCAAATAATATAAATGAAAGAGATACCTAGCTCGGCTCTTAACCCCCCTCTCCCCACGAAGCCCAGCGTAGCATTCCACCTACCCCCCCTTGACCAGGCCACGTAGTATATGGACGCCCCGTTATTGTAATATTGTTTCCGGAAATTTATTTTATAAAAAACCTGTTCCACTAAATGGCGTGGTTGGTTGGAAGAAATCGCCAACTGGTAATAAAGCCGCCATTATAATAGTATGTTTGCAAAAAGTTAAGAAATAAATAAATAATTCATGATAATCCGGTTTCAATGTCCAGGCTAAGCTAGCTAATTAAAACACTTATAAAAATAACAAAATTTGCGTTTTTCGACTTCAATGGTGTCTTTCAAAAACGAAACCGTTTTCAATTTCAATTTTATGGTTAATTATTTTCGATAAATATCTATGAGAATAAAATTTTATGAATAAAAATCTATAAATCGACAGTCTAGATAGATATAGCATCGAAACTATGTAGATACTACATACATGCGAGAGTGAATCGTGAAAGCTTCAACTATAAATATTTTTTACTTACCCCGTTTTATTCTGAGTCGTTAATGTAACCATTCTCACTCTCGCTATCAAGTCAGTGTTGTTTGTTCGTCCTAATTAATTTGGTGCTCGGCAAATAGTTTACGAAATACAAGAGAACCAGAAACAAGGTTGCCACTAAATAGATTAGATTTTCGGTGTTATAAAGATAATGTTTGTTTGCTATTTTACGATATTGAACGATAATCTATATTGTGTTTGTTTTGCCATTGCTAATTTTAAAAATTAATAAAATCATGTTTTTTAGTATTATGTTTTATGTATTATAAAATACATAAAACACAAAGTACCTTTACCACAGGTTTAAAGACTCCAAAATCAGTGGCAGAACTTAAAAAGCGGTTGTTAGTAAACGACATAAGTTATATAATATATGAACTGTATTAATATTGAAATGATGTGATGTGTATTATTATTGTAATGTCAATGAATAATTAGTTTTTACTTCATTTATTATTATTTATATAAATGTGCATAAAATTGTTTTTTTTTTACTTTACTTAACATTTATTTTTTGCTTTTGTACTTAAACTTGTTTTTGTTTTTTATCTCTTCTGTTTATAAAATGAATAATATTATGTAAGAGTGCAACTTTAAATTGTGAAAATGAACCTGCAGATAAACGCCTTTTTAGACATTTTTTGAGACTAGTAATATTCCAAAAATGCAAGGAAAATATATAGATAAATAAAAAAAATAAAAAATTGTTATTATTTAACATTCGATTCACTTAAAGGCGTAACACATCGATATTTATATTTTCTTTCATCATTTTATTTTTTATCAATTTTATTTTTTCTGCAGGCAACTATATTTCTGACAATACTTTATAAGTTAGAATGTAACTATGGTAAGAAATGTGTCAAACTCGAACGTATTTTCGTTGAATATTTTGATTGCTTCAACGCAGTTGGCAGTGCGAGGTCTTGCCATTACTAGTTTTAATTCACTATAGGCCGCGCACTAGCCAGCGTAGCCCAGAATCAATTGCAGAGACCAATGGCCATGCAGCGGCCACTTACTGCCGCGCAGTTGCCAGTATAGCCGCCCGCAGGGCCTAGTAGCGAGCAATCGGCAGTGGCCAATTGTGAGCAATTGGCGATAGCCGATTCATTAACTGCTAGTGGTAATTGTTTCCATAACACAACAATAAAAATCTTTTATGATCTTTAGGGTGATTTTAATCTATCCAGAAAAGTAAAAATATTATGTAATAAAATTGATTTCAAAACCCATTTTGGAGGCGTCAAATTATTAGACTGTGGTGTTTGATTTTCGTTTCCCTTATATAATGCTGATAGATAGTTTGTGTAAGAAATAAATCATTGATTTATATTGCGGATTTAGGAGTATGTAATTTTTATCACATTACTAGCTGTAACCCGTCAAAAATGACGCTACTTTTACACGTCGATTCCTAAGGAATAATTATTAATTTATTTATATACCTAAAAAAGGAAAAGAAAATTTTTTTTTACAAAAATGTAAATATTTTCGGATAAAAAAATTCGTAAAAAATCTTTACGTAAAAAAAATTACTATCAAGAAGATACGGACGTTACACGAAGTTACGGGGACAGACAGACAGACAGACAGACGGACAGGCAGAAAACGAAATTATTATAATTGGGATTATTTTTTTAAGGAAAAAAAAATAGGGAAGGAAATAGTGATTAATTTTGTTTTGATGAAGAGTTTAAGATATTTATGAACAGATAAGTTTATAAGATAAGAATATATCAGTAGATATTTTTTACAACACGGCTTTTTTAAGCGGGTACAATATACGTGTTTGAGATATGTAGGTATCTAACGCGTTTTATTACTGATTATTAACATTTTATACGACGTGATTTGGTGTTGCAAAACTGTATAAAGTTATAATTACATTTAATTAATTGATGATAATACAATGAAATATAATAGAAACTGAAGGAGAGAATTAAAACGGTAGATTAATTACTATATTTAAATTTTTTTATTTATTTACAATCCTTTTTATGAATAAGCAGTAGAAGAAAATATTACATTAAAAATGTTTACTTCAGAATCTCCATAAACGTTACTATTTGATTATGTTTTAAACGACAGTGGTAACCCTGGCTGTTAAAACAAACGATAAAAGTACAAAATTCGTTTTATTATTCAACGGTGATAAGAAGATTTCGCAACGCCGCGCGCCATCTGTGTTTTTCTGGAAAAGTAAGAAACAAAATGCAACGACTTTTACACCAACTAATAATAACGGAAGACAATTTTTGTTTTACAATTTGACCGTCAACGCCACCTGGAAAAGATTTGTAATGATTTATTCGTCTTTAAAAGGTTGGTGGTACTTGATGTGGCTGTATTGCACATTAAATTTTAACTAAAATTACATAATATAACATATAAATTCATTGACATAATTGGCCGTATTATGAAGCCATATTGGGATCTTAAGCCCTGTATTCACTAGGGGACAAATTGTCCCTCAACAGCACGCGCGGCATAGAGTCTACGTGACGTTGCAACGTCGTGCACTGTTCCGCGACGTCGCGCACAACATAGCGCGGCATTTCTACATGCCGTGGCAACGTTGCCATGCGCACGGTACCCGAGCGAACTCACTGCGACATTCGCGGAGCGTCAGTACCACGTGGTATGTTTACAAGTGAATACGCATGCGCTGTATCTGTCAAGATGACAATGTGGGGAAACGAAATTGTTCTCGAACTCATCAAGCTGTATCGATCGAAGATCGCATAGAATGTCCGTCCTTCTTTCTTTTTGCAGTAAATAATTTCGCATTCTCCTCTTTTTTCTCCTCTTACGTTTCGATAAACTCATTAACATAAACAGATACGCAGTTGTCGTCATAACCTCATAGGGCGACGTTTCCGCGACGTGTGGAAAACAATAATTATTTGCAAAAAGGACCTTGTTTTTAATAACATTCAATTTACTACAGTAAAACCTCTTTATTTTGAAATTGCGACCCAAAAAAACATTGAGCGGAACCCCGTTTTCGCCAAATGAGATACCGCAGCTGTCATCATAACCTCATCGGGTGACATTTCCGCGACAAGATATGCGAGTCCCGGTGTGTACACGTCAAGTGACCGCGTCATTGTCCCCGAAACATGAGCGTAGATGTTGATGCGACATGCCGAGGGGAATGTTTCGCGATTTGTCCCCTAGTGAATACATGGCTTTAAGATTGTCATCCCAACACTTAAAAGACGAGAATAAAAAATAAAAATAAACGACACGTAGGTTTATGTCGATGTTTGTTTGTTTCAGTTTCTACTTGAGAGGGAGAGTGAGAAAGAAATATGTACATGACGGTTATCCATCAAACGTAAAAATATTAATACGAGTCCAACGCGACAATTACAATATTGACATAATTTTAAATCAGGAAGCTATGGGAGAAGAAATTAAAAGGTGCGTATATTGTATTTAAATACAGCATTAGTACTTATTTAATTTAGTTTTAGTCAAAACATGAGAATTGTGAGGTTACGATTGCGATAGGTACTTCGGTAATCCATTTGAAGCTCTGTCAAACCAGACCGCCTGGATAAGAAGGCACCAGAGAAATCAATCCCTTTTCTTGTGAAATGCGTCCAATATCATGGTAAGTTAAACACTAAAGAAATCAAGAACCGCGTATAGTCCGTCTAACTTATCTGAAGAATGGCCAAATTTGGAACTAACGACGCCATATTGGATTATCTACAGCTGACAGACTGTTTAAAAAGGGGTTCACGACTGTTTCAATAGTTTTTTAAGAAAATTTTAGATTGTCACCATGCCAAAAACCATTGAAAGCGGTGTTCAGGAACTAATCTTGAAAATGCACACGTTTTTTGAAGAGGAACAACGTCTAAAAGCCCCAATTATACCGTTTGATTTTGTTCATAGACTTATTGCCGCCACTTCAGGTTAGTGCTGCCATGCAGTTATAATGATTTTCCCATTCTTAGTTTTTTATTTTACTATTATACAATTTCTTCAGGTATTTCTGAATCGGTAATTTACAAAATAGTTAAAGAAGGTAAAGCGGCCGTGAAAACGGGCATTAAAATATCTAAACCCGGAAAAAAAAGAACAAGGATAAGTGGAAAAATTGATTTAGAAGCCGTAAGATGAGAAAAGTTTTAGAACATATTTTATTCGATAATTTTTTACATAGAATTTTTATTATTTATACTTTTTATTACATAATTCATTAACGAGTTCATTTGTATAAACATCTTTTTTCAAAAATAAACTTTTTTATTTATGCACATTAAAGACTGGTTGCATCAACTTACTTTATAGCAATAGTTCATTTAAAGCATAGATTTTTACGAGAGCGAGTGGTTTGATCGGTGGAAAATGCAAAATATCTATGCTTTGAACGAAAGATTACTATAAACCAAGTTGATACAACGGCCCTAAACCGATTGATATCCTTAGGTGTTACTGAGTTAAACATGGTGGTCATGATCATTAGGTATGAGACACCGAATAAAACCGGCGCCACACTGCGCGGATCTTCCGCCGCGTCTCTTCTGTCGTGGAACATTGCTACATTTCTTTCCAAACAATATGCGTTTATTAAACACACTACGCGGATGATCGGTCGATCTATTTGCTTTGCCGATTTGGCGCAACGGAAAAGACGCGGCGGAAGATCTGCGTAATGTGGCGCCGGCCTAAAAGAATTATTATTGTTTAGTTTTTTTCCTAAAAACTGTATTTTTCTTTGATTTTGAAAAAACGCCATTTTGTGACGTTGTGTATTTTACGAATGTATATTTTGATAAATTTATTTGTACGTTAGTTTACATTTTTTGTTTTTTATCGTGTCGTATACTGCTTAATAACTTGTTTAAGAAAAAACGAATTTGCAAAAAAATTCCCTACAAATGAGATAATTTTTAGACTATGGGCAGTACCACAACGATTGGGACGCCCTCCTTTATTCTCCAGATAAGTTGGACGGACTATAACTTAAAGTTCGCGTAAGTCGAGGTAGTGTAAGTCGGCGCATTACTGTACAAAGAAATGAAAAATAGGAAGTTACGGACGGACATTCGAAATTGTTATTATTTTGGTGATAATATGTCAAGTTGCAACTTTGCCAGTAAGTATGTGCTTTCTTAGTTAATGTGATAAATTTTTATTCATTCTCTTATTTGCGAAAAAAAGTTTTATCATTTGGAGTTATCTTATATCGGTACGTGTTCGAACTCCTGACCTTTGTGTCCGTAAGCAAGTTTGTGCCTTTTCAATCACGAAACTGTTGTATTGTTCCATTGTTTACCTAATGTTCTGATTTACCTCAGTTATCCATACATTGATCACAGGTAAAACAATTTATTTTTTATTTTAATAGATGTTTTAAAATTGTTATAAACATGATCTTTCACTTTTTAACGGTTAGTTTTTTTAAATGTCAAGAAAACGAGTTTTTTTTAAGACGTTTATATAGGGTGTCTCATAGCTAATGGCAAAAAATTTACAGGTGGATTTGACATTTGATAATCAGTCGAAAATGTCCAAGCGGCCATAACCTAATATCAAAAGTAGTTATGGAGATGCGCAACTTATACAAGACTTAATTTTTTTCAAAAAGTTGACGTGTCCTTACAGTAACTTATATCGATTATGGAAAATTCATTAGCTTAAAAAAGTAACCCGTAAAAACCAAGTTTTTATTATACTCCCTTTCTCATTTACTAGTGGAAATTGGTTTGGCGCTTAACCTACGCGTTGGGCCGGCGACGCTACGAAAGGGAGTAATAAAAAATTTAAGAAAATCCAAAATTATACTATAATCAGGTTCCGTGTCACCAGACGCGTTGAAATATTTTCATACAACTTAGTAAGTTGTATGAAAAAACCATTAAAAATTTGAAAAATCCAAAATTGTATTAATTTTTTTAACGAAAATTTGATAGATCTTCTTGATCGTTGCCACGAGTCTGCTTGCAAAGTTTCAGCTAGATTGGATCAAGGGAAAAGGGTTAAAAATCGATCCAAAAATTTTTCGTCAAGCAAGCAGACGCCACGAGTTAATATAAAGGGAGTAAATACAGGTTGAATAAAATGATATGAAACTTGCAAATTGTGAAAAAATATTTTTTACGAGGTTTTTACCAATTTATTTGTTTATTTAACGGGATTTTACCGTATATGCTTTTATACATCGATCAATGAATGTGTTCCACATAAATTATTGCGTTTATCCGCCATGTCCATAATTCAATTGGCTTTCAATATTCATACTCCTCGTGCGTGCGGTGACATGCTAATTCCAAGGATACGTGGAACGTAATGGACGAGGGGCTCCGACCAGCGATCACGACTGATCCCAGGATCCTGGTGATTACAGTCCGGCTCCAGAACTGGAAGTAAATCTTCCTCATCACCTGCCATCCTCATGCCGCATTACTCTGTCGTCGGAATACCATCGCTGAATTATAATTGCAACGATATTGACCTCTTTAATATTGGTCTGACCGCAATGGAAATAATCCTATAGACCATGCTTATTACTTCATCTTAATCCATACCTATAAAACTCAATGTCTGTCTGTCTATCTGTTCTCTATACAAATCCACACCGTTTGTCCGATTCGATTCAAATTTTGCATACTTATGCTTTGGGACCCGGCGGGTAACATAGGCAACATTGCCCCCTAATCTTTTACCCTCCGCTGATATATTTTCGATACAAATCTGTACCGTTTGACCGATCGGACTGAAAATTTGGAATCTTATTCTTAAGGACTCGGCGGGTAAACCATGCAACATTTCCCCCCTATTATTTTAACCCTTCCCCTCCCCTAATATGTTTTCGATGCAAATCTGTGCCGTTTGTCCGATCGGACTCAAAATTTGTAAACTTATTCTTAAGGTCTCGGCGGGTATTATGTGCGACATTTTCCCCTATTCTTTTAACCCTTCCCCTACCCTGATATATTTTTCATGCAGATCTGTATCGTTTGACCGATCGGACATAAAATTTGGAAATTAATTCGTTAGGACCCGACGGGTAACAAAAGTGACATTTCTTCCCTCCCCTTTTTACTTTTACCCGCCATCTGATATATTTTAGATGCAAATCTGTACCGTTCGACCAATCGTACTCAAAATTTGCAAAATTATTCTTTAGGACTTAGCGTTTAACATTGGTGACATATCCGCCCTATTATTTTACCCTTTCCCCTCCCCCTGTTATATTTTCGATGCAAATCTATACCGATCGAATCGAACCTTCGTTTACCCTCTTAAATTTATTTTAAACTTAATCCTTAACCCGTGCAACGCCGGGTATAAACAGCTAGTACTTAATACCATCCAATTAATGGATTTAAATGAGTAGCTTTTTGGTGCAGTGGTTATGACGCTCGCTTAGTGATCTGGTGGTAGGTGGTTCGAAACCCATTCCAGAACACCTGCAAGTTATTCCTATTTTCATGACACAGGCTTTGTTAAGCTTAGTTTGAGAATGGTAATAATATGGATACGACACGTACTCCGTGTTCGCATTTCTATTTTAAAAAAATCATAATGATTGAGTCGACTATGGCCAATCACTCACTGCATCTCAAATTCCTCTTCTTCCACCCCTACCCTGACTAAATTTATTATATAATTCCATTGTCACTCCGCATGACAATTATTGTTCAACAATATTATTTTTGGGAAATGAAACTCAGAAGTAACAAATTCAAAACAGAGCCGTGAGTTTGATGAGTAGGTACATTTTAAGATGGAAAAGGCAACTAATTATACAAAAATCTAAACTAATAATATACAAAATCAAATACCGATTAGTTCCATCATGAACAAAAAAAAATGCAATAAAATTTTGAGATTCTCTCTTATTCCATGACAAATCGGCGAGACTTTAGATTTCCACAAATAAGCAAAACAATATACAGGTGTATCATAGCTAGTAGCAAAACAGGTGAATTCCTGCCTTGATATTGAGTCGAAAATTTTACAGCAACCATGAACTAATAACAACTGTTACGAAGACATGCAATATCAAAGTTTGCAATTTTTTCAATGTTTCATATTTTTTGCAAAAAAATGATATATCATTACAGTAACTTTTTTCGATTATGAAAAATTCATTCACTTCAATACAAGCAGAATAAAATTATAAAAACCTTAAAAAAATTGAAAATATAATTTTTGACAAGTTTTTATCTGTCAATATCCAAAACTAAAGTTTAGTGCTGGAGACAATACAATTTAATAAAAAAATAATTCTTGAAAACAGGCGAATATTGCCAGATCAATCCTTCCATTTCCAAATTATTCATAACCCTATTGATTGAAACCACCAGCTTTATATTCTTCCACGTCCCACTCTGATTTACCAGATAGAGCTACCTCTTTCCCCTTTCAAATTATCACACCAATAATAGAAAATCCTATTCTATCCCTTCTTCTTCTTCCTCAGCCTTTTTCCCTCCACTAATGGATGTAGGCCTCTTCCATTTTCCTCCACTCCTCTCTGTTTCTCCTCCTTCGCATCCAGGTCCTTCCTGTTTGCTGGACTATGTCATCAGACTACATTTTGGGAGGTCTTCCGACGCTTCTATTTTTCGACCAGGGCCTCCACTGTAGGATTCTGGGTGCCCATCTATCCTCCTGTCGAGCCATATGTCCAGCCCACCGCCATTTTAATTTCGCAATACGGTCCATTATATCGGTAACTTTTGTTCGGCGTCTTATTTGTATAGCAAGAGCGTCTGCCTTGTATACAGTTATAGTTAACTCATATGCTGTGTACCTTACTTTCGCAATACGGTCCATAATATTGGCAACTTTTGTTCGGCGTCTTATTTGTATAGCAAGAGCATCTGCTCTGTGTACAGTTATAGTTAACTCATATGTTGTGTACCTTAATTTCGCAATACGGTCTATAATATCGGAAACTTTTGTTCGGCGTCTTATTTGTATAGCAAGAGCATCTGCCTTGTGTATAGTTATAGTTAACTCATATGTTATGTATAGTTAACTCAAACTGGTTTTAAAAAAGTGTTTTATTTATATATAAATCATGTTATTCACAAAATTAATGCAAAATCAATTAATAATGATATAGACTATAAAATTATCATTGTCTTATCTGTATTGTCTTATAATCGTGGAAGACATATAACTATCTTTACTTCCTTTCTTTTAACTCATAGCATCTGCTTGCTTGACGAAAAAACTTTGGATCGATTTTCAACTCTTTTCCCGAGATCCAATCGAGCTGAAACTTTGCAAGTAGACTCGTGGCGACGATCAAGAAGATCTATCTAAGTATAATTTTGAATTTTTCGAAATTTTTTATTACTCCCTTTCGTAGTGTCGCCCGACTCAAGCCCAACGCGTGGGTTAGCGCCAAACCTGTTTCAACTAGTAAACGAGAAAGGGAGTATAATAAAAACTTGGTTTTTATGAGTTTTTATTTTGTATTCTTTTTTTAGCGTATAAAAAAAAAATGAGTGGACGTAAGAAATTTTTTGGAGGATTATACCGAATCCTTTCAGCAAAAAGCTGCAGCTGCGACGGCACTGCCTCTTGAACTCGGGGTCAGCGATATGTGATGCACAGGTAATGCGGAGATTTTAAGTGATGTGATTAATTACGGATGCTGTGAGAATCCTGACGATGCCGCACATCCGAGGATAAGGACGCGGCGCGGATCGAACCCCGGCGAAATTATCCGCAGATTACCATCTCACTCTCGTGCGCTCCCCCGAGACGAACGGCGCATGACGAACAACCATAAATCTGCCCGCCCGGCGCGCGGCACAACGCCCCAAAACCGCGCTCGTGCCGGGACGTACCGCGCTCGATACGAGCGCCGCGAGTGATTTACGGCCCCAGCGGAGCGCCCTTTTGTTTCGACGGCTGTCGTGACGCGGAGAATATTTTCGGTTTGACGATTCGGTGCAGCAGAAATTAATCCACGTGGATACACACGTGAATAAAAAAAATTTAACCTTCGGATACCGGAAGATCTAAAATAGGACCGGGGGCCGGAGTGGGGTAACCAAGCAACCCCAGTCAAATTAGCGTTTTAAGGGGGTATAACTATTTCGACATTGTGAAAAAATCTATCTTAAATTTTTACATTTTCTTAAGAATGTCTGGTGAAAATTTCAAGATTTTTTTTTAAAAAATAACAAAGTTATAGCTGACAATAGTGGCATCCCCACGCAGGTAGCTGCCAGACGTAAGACCTAAGGTGGCTAATACAAACGTAAGACCTGTTTATATTATGTTTGCGAAGAGTGCTCGATGATATGGGAATTCTAAGCAAGGTGAAAGACTTAAATTATGAACCTGGAATCGATGGTTTTACGTATGATAGAAATTTCGCGATTTATTCAGTGCTCAATTTTCAAACGCGTTTTATTCGAAACCATATTTTGAAAATCAGTGATCAAAATATCTCGGTAACCACTGAACCGATCAACTTGAAATTTCTATTGGTTATTCTATACATAATTATCTAGTTTTTGCCCAAGAATTTATTTTTATCGGCGTAATAAACCCAAATTTCTCCCTAAAAATGCAATTTTAAATTCAAACGCCCTCCATTTCGTCAAAAATCCATATTTTCAAAAACCCCAAGGGTAAAGACTAAATTATAGCGTCAATTTTAATAATCTTTTTGTTTTTTTATTCTGATGAATATAGATGAAATGGGAGTGGTCCCCGCAGAGGACTTTTTTTTTCGGCAGTCGACAGAAACAAACAATCTTCCACCAATGTTGAATATTTTTTAAAAAAAAAAAATTAACATATTACTAATAATTTTACACAAAAAATTATTTTTTTCGCGCTTTGTAGGTAGGTATTCCCCTTTAATGAACTATAATGGCTTGAAAATGTTCTGTAATATTTTTAGTTACATTTCTTATACAATGCGAAAAAGATTCTAATAAATTTGTCGTTATTTTGTGAGAAACCGTAGTATTTTGACGTCTCATCGCTCACAAGCATCCGGCCGACGGAAGCTGTGCAAGCAGAATGATTTAAACTTATCGCATAGAATATTCCCGATTATCTATGGAAATACTTACTTTTTCTACCTTTGACTGTTTTGCAACACTTTATCGTTTTATTTTCTTTGGGTGTTATATTCTTTGGGATACCTCAATATCAGTAACATTTATGAAATAGTTTTAAAAATAAGATTTTTGGGGTTATATTGTACCCCGTTCGGGAACGAGAGTGTTAAGTTGGTTATTGTGATCAGTTTATTATAATCACTTTGAAGTTACCTCATTTTAAAAGTAGGTAACCAAAATATATAGACATAACTAACTACCTAACCATCACCGCAGGGGTAGGCAGAGAGGATAGAACGCCATATTATTCTATCTTGGCACACCTCTTTTGCTTCGGCTATATTCATACATCTTCTCATGTAAGCTAAACGGTTGTTGAGGCTTTTAACAGGGCCATCCTCCAATATTTGTAGTATTTGATCATGCCAGGTCTTTCGCGGACGCCCTGTATTCCTGTTGCCTTCAACACTCGCCCCATATATTTTCTTAACCATCCTTCCCTCGCTCATACGTTTTACATGACCAAACTATCTCAGAACTTTATTCTGTCTATTACCTACTTCTGATTTTTTCGTTACTCACTCTATCGACCAAATATTTTCCACAAGAGCGCCTTAGTGACCGCATTTCCACCGCATTCAGTCTACTTTCATTCTTTTTTTGCCAATTCCAGGCTCCACTTCCAAACATCAGATTTGGCATTAGAACGCCATTATGTACCGGTTTTCTTGCTTCTTTTGGCAGGTTCTTATTGGCCATCGTGGCATTCAGAGCACCATTTATTTTTGAAATAATTACGAAGAGGTCAAACTAAATTGGTAATCTTAAGAAGCCTCTTCCTGTTGATCCTCAAGACAGCATTCAGTTTGGGGACAGATATACCTTTGAAGTAGTCGACGACTGCAAATATCTCGGATCCACCACAACGAAAGAAAATGAGGGTCAAACGGATATCAAATGCTCAAAACGGGTAGTAAAATATTCATATACGAGTGATATATTGCGAAATAGTGTAATTTAAAGAATATTAAGTTTAATCCGTGTTAAGTGACTTTGGCCATTAATTAATCTAGTGTTTTCATTTGCCTCCTACAGCCACGATAACGTAACAGTAATATTAAATTAATGACTTCTATCATTCTAATAAACTAAATAAAATAAAAAATTATCATGAAGGAATATTAAGCGACCATAAAAATGAGAACCCACAGTAGATATATTATTTATTACTTAACATTTTTGTGAAAGTTGTTATTATTTCAATCATTCTGTAATCATTCATAATCATTTTTGATTTTGAGTATTTTTTAAGCACTAAGCGAAAGTACGTCAATCTTCTTCACCTTCGTCTTATTCTCAATGAGAGCAGTCGTGATCATGAAACTGCGGCTAATTGCGGAAGACGGCATCTTAGAAAATTATATATACGCACGATTTTTGATTTATAAATGTTTGTTCTAGCGGTGACCAGTAGAGTAAGAGCCAGCGATCGAAAAGACTTACGTTATAGTATCAAACCTGAAATATTTTCTATAAATGTACACTCTAGGAGGTATGCAGGTTTAAATTTTTTTTTTTTGAAAATAAAATTGATACAGTATAATTATATACCTATTACATTTTTTATACTTGTTTAACTGCCTTCAGAAAAGTTAAACTTGTGTTTGTGGAAAGGAGTACATGATGCATAATATCTATTGATAATGAATGTAAGATTAATAATTAATATATATTTTTAAACAATGAGTATGAAGAGGCTTGCAAACGTAAATAGAAGGATAACAATATAATATAAGGAATAAGTGTGTAACAAAGCATGAACATATAAATATGTTATCTATTTAAATATTAGGTCCTTACATATGAAATTGGCGTTTTGCCGTACTGGCAAATTAGATCTCAAATATCTTCTCTTTGGTTAGAAATTCCAAATTCAAATTTATACAGCTTTTTATTCATGTATTTGTGTTTTGAAAATTATAATTCATTTGTTTTTTCCTCAATTGTTTTTTTCTTTGCGTCACTCAGTTTACAAAATGAAAAACTTGAAATATCGCGTTATTTACGAGTACGAGTTCCACCGTGGCACCAGTGCTGCAGAAACGGCTCGAAGGATTAATGATGTGTATGGCGACGGTGCCGCAAAAGAAAACACAGTGCGTTTTTGGTTCCAACGTTTTCGTTCTGGAAATTTCGACCTGCAGAACAAGCCCCGTGGACGGCCGGAGACCAAAGTTGATAATGAAGAATTGAAGGCTATTGTGGAAGCGGATCCATCGCAAACCACATCCGAGTTAGCTGCAGGCTGCGGTGTTAGTGATAAAACTGTTTTAATCCACTTGAAGCAAATTGGTAAGGTGAAAAAGCTTGAAAGGTGGGTACCTCACGAATTGAGTGAAGCAAATCAACAAACGCGCGGTGACTGCTGCATTGCATTACTCAACCGGCACAATAATGAAGGGATTTTAAATCGAATCATTACCTGTGATGAAAAGTGGATCCTGTACGATATCGGAAGCGCTCATCGCAATGGCTGAACCCTGCCGAACCAGCCAAACCATGCCCCAAGCGAAAATTGACTCCAAAAAAGTTACTTGTGAGCGTTTGGTGGACTAGTGATGGTGTCGTTCACTACAGCTTTCTTAAATCTGGCCAGACGATTACGGCAGATGTCTATTGTCAGCAACTGCAAACCATGATGGAAAAGCTAGCTGCTAAACAACCGAGGCTGGTTAATCGCTCTAGGCCACTGCTGCTTCATGATAACGCTAGACCACACACTGCACAACAGACGGCTACCAAATTAGAGGAGCTTCAATTGGAATGTCTAAGACATCCACCGTACTCTCCGGACCTTGCCCCAACAGACTACCATTTTTTTCGAAATTTGGATAACTTCTTGCAAAGGAAAAAATTCAACTCCGATGGGGCAGTCCAAACCGCCTTCAAAGATTTTATTGATTCCCGTCCGAATGGTTTTTTTAGTAAAGGGATCGATGAACTACCTATGAGATGGCAAAAGTGCATAGATAGCAATGGTACATACTTTGATTAAATAAATATATTATAATAAAAAAAAATCGGCTTTATGTTCCTCCCATACTAAACGCCAATTTCATATGTAAGGACCTAATATTAACCACTAATTTATTGAAGTATCGATATATTTCGGCGCAATAGTAAGTTCTTTCTTTAGGATACAACGAATGCTTAAAATTTAATATCGAAGTTTATTCCATATATTTATTTTTATCTTGTTTAAATCTTAATTTCTATTTTTAAATATTAGTAAACGTTGTATCCTGATGACCGACGACCTCGAAACATGTTGATATTTAATTCGTGGTATGTATATAGTTTAAGAAGGTTGTTAATCTTCTAAATAGTTGTGTTGTATTTCTTATGTGCAATATTTAAAATTTAATTTCTTATATATAGTACTTACTAAAGTTTAAACTTTAAAAAAACTGTACAGGTAGTTGCCTCAGAACAGACCTTGTCTTGTGAGGCAACTACCTTCTTTTATAAATATATAAAAAAAATATAATAATTTATTTATCTGTCCGTCTGTCTGTCTGTATATATCGTCCGTAATTTCGTTCGAATTCACGGCTAAAAATGAAATTAAACGACTGGATAAGGGGCTTGAACCGCGGGAGAGTAAACCCGAAGGCGGCAACCTAGCGAAGTTGCCACCACCGCATGTACGTGACCCGTCATAAATACACTACATATAGGACTAAGCAAAGACGCAAACTAAACCAACAACGTGAAACAATTATATAACACAACGGAGATGTCATTTTTGACGAGTTACATTTCGTTGTATTTATTTTGTTACTACTTTTAGTAATTAAAAAAGTTATTTTCATTAATTTAATTACAAAAGTTCTATTCAATATTTTAATACTTGCTGTCAAGGAGTGCACGTTTAGTACTGTTGATGTGCTATTTTTGTGTGTCATTTTTGACGAGTTACATCTAGTTGTATTTATTTTGTTACTACTTTTAGTAATTGAAAAAGTTATTTTCATTAATTTAATTACAAAAATTCTATTCAATATTTTAATTATTGCTGTCAAAGAGTGCACGTATAGTACTGTTGACGTGCTAAGAGTCGAAGAGAGAATGAGTGGTCCGTATTCTCTAGATGCGTTCAAATGCGTCGTATACGCGCAATACCTCTTCTAGCGCGTTTCGGATGATGTCCAGAAAATTGCGAGAGGCGTCGCTATAAATGAATTCCTAAAATTTAAAAGATTGTTTCAATAGTTAATTTATAATTATGACTTGGATTGATTCATTATTATTATAAAGGGTGTTTGTGTTTCAATATAATCAGGCTTTTCTTGTCGCTCCGCTTTATTTTAGCCCTGTGCTAAAATCTAAGTATAGGCTGTTGAAGGTCTGATCACCATCTTGGGAAAATTGCTGATTTGATTGCATTAGAAAATTACACACAAAGATCCCTTTATTCATAAAAGGTTATCCTTTGTACCTTCCTTGTGAGAGGATACTATTCACTAACGATGTATACAATCAGCCGTAATTAACTATTATTGTGTGAAATTCTTCAATCATGATAAGCACTTCAATAAACACAAAAATATTCCAGTGTTGAGGGAAATATTTGAATCATATAAAATGATTTTCATTTTATATAAATTTTTTATGGAATTTTAACCGTTTATTGAAAATAATTTACGAAAAATAAAATAATTAAGCCATTCGCATGATTTCTCTAAATAATCATGGTCTCGGGAGAAAGACACTTATTAAATTGTATCATATTATATTATTTTATTCAAATAGTAAATAATGATAAACTGATTCCACAGGGGACGTACCTATGGTTGTTAGATCACCATCTAGAGGACGATGCTGGAATAATTTGTCAAATTGTAAGAGGGCGCCATTTTTCACCCTTATAGAGTACTAGCTCTTCGTACCCGGCGTTGCACGGGTTAAGGATTAAGTTGAATATAAATTTGTTGGAGAAAACAAAGATTTGATTCGAACGGTATAGATTTGCATCGAAAATATATCAGGAGGAGGGGAAGGAGTAAAAGAAGAGGAAGAAAATGAAACCTGTGTTATCTGCCGAGTCCTAAAGAATAGGTTTCCAAATTTTTAGTCTGATCGGTCAAACGGTATAGATTTGCATCGAAAATATATCAGCGGAGAAGAAGGGTTAGAAGAATAGGAGGTTAATGTCGCATATGTTACCCGCCGGGGCCTAAAGCAGAAGTGTGCAAAGTTTGAATCGAATCGGATAAACGGTATAGATTTGTATAGAGAACAGACAGACATTGAGTTTTATAGGTATAGATAGTATACATATGTATTAAAATCAATAAACACTTGAAACGTGAAATAAATCCTATATTTCAAACTTATTTTTGAAACTCATCTGTGACTGTGTGTGACCAAACCCAAAATTCTCTATTCAGATTCGAGCTAAGAATCAAACATTAGCGACTCTTACGTGACAATAGACCATAGAGAAGTAGGCGCATACTTCTCTTCAGATCCAGACATAGGATCATCGGGATCAAGGAGATGCATATCCTTCATTTGTGTCGACTCAGGTGAGATACGTTCAAGGATTAAACAATGGTCTAAATGACAATGTTTAATTTGTTACTTGTGTTGTTAACAAAATATTTAGCTTATTTAGAGTACCTATTCAAATTAAATAATATAATGCATCACGTAAATATTTCGTTGATCATGTAATAACGTAAGATTGGTGCAAAATAAATTGATGGTTAAAAAATATTCTGATTTTTCACGTTGCCAATAATTTTTATGATTAATGCTAAGTTAATTAACTCTGTTTAAACTACTAATTTATTTAAAACAATCACCATGTTTCAATACGAAAGTCCCTTCTTTAGAAGAATATAAAGTAAACTAAAGTCTAATTATAAGTGTAGCAGAAAAATTAAATGGGAAAGTCAATCAATTTTAACTTCTGCCTTTTATCTATGTATGGCTATGTTTGTCTGCGACTTTTTCATTATGTTTTCCTGCTATACTCGTAATCAAACTTCAGTTTAATTTGTATTCTCCCAAAGAAGGAATGTTTGATCTTGAAACATGCAGTATTGGTATTGAGTATAAAAGCGTTATGTCCCCTCCATGCGACTTTCTCTCTCTTTCTTTCTATCATATATGAATGTGTGTGTGTACGTACGAGTATCGAAATTCGAGTAGACGAGCATCGTGCGGAACAGAGTACTGAACGCATGGTAATTTAGTTAAAAATTATTTGTTATTTATTTTTGTTTTAAATCATACATGAGTTGCATTGTCCCGTTATTGCAAATTTTCAATTAAGACTCAAGATGATTACGACTGCCGCTATCATGGGAGTATTAGAACAAATTTTTTTTAATGCCCTCTTGATACCTCCATGGAGCCCATAATATTTTTTTATCGCTATTTTACAATTTGTAGTTAAAGTAACAATCAATTAAGGCACTGTACAAGCTAAAAAAATTACTCTTTCAATAAGAATGTCCCCTTAATGGAATATTTGTTTTTATTTAAATAAGGATAATTTTTTAATAATTCAACTATTTTTATAAAAAATTTCTTTACGATTCAAGAGGGAATCTTCTTCAATCGGTTTAAATTTTTTCATAGTTTGAATTGCAAGAAATATGCTCCCGAAAGGAAAATAAAAAAAATCGAAAAATGTTCCATGTGACAGCCCTTGAAACAGAACGACAGATTCCTACCAATACTTGAAATGATGGAAACAATGGAGATTGTTATTGGTCCTCTGGAAAAATCCTGCCGATAGCAGGGACAAGGAGCAAATAAAAGATCTGAGAGTTGGAGCTACAAAAGAAGTAAAATTTTTCTCGATACTGCATTTTTCAAGCTGGTGGAAATGATATGTCAGAAAACAATTGAGTCAATATCAATAGAGTGCTGTTACAATACATTTTTTTTGGTTTGTACATCCTTAAGGTAACTATGAATGATCAATATGTACGTTCTGTAAAAGTAGGCCATGTATAAAATTTGTATGGAATGAATGAAAATGTGGCAATTATTATTTACGCTTTGCTTACTATTTCTAGGTTTATTTAATGCTTAATTTATTTTTTCCCGATGCAAACTGCCGGAATCAAACAGGATGTAAGTTAAAATATAATCTTAATAAAGGAACGAAGAGTAAACGGGAACGATAGATGGACTGTATACGATGAAATGTGAAAGCACAGGAAGCTCGATTTTCCAACCGACGACATTTTTTTCTTGAATTACGAAATGAATGATGTCAAAACTCGATGAATCAGCAAACACTATTTAGCACTTTAGATTTCGCTCGATGGTGATGATAATGCTCCGTAGGTGGCATTCGATATTCGACGATAACTTAAGCTGGGTGATAATAATTTAATCCAGTCGAGCAGTTGAAATGAGCTTAGGAAGGTCTGTAGTGCAAAGGAGGAGGGGAAAGGAGGTTGACGTTTATGCCAATAATAAAATATGGATTGTAAAGCAAGTGTCAAGTAGTAAATACCAAACACCTGGATACTCCAGTTTATTAATTTATGCTTCATTAATATTACGCTTTACTTATTATTTCTAAGTTAATGTATTTTTTCCTATATATTCCTATTTTCATATAAATACCCAATGTTGTTATTACCTATACTAATTTTGCACTGTATATGTAATTTCATAGTTACATAGAACTGCCTTCTTGTTATGACACATTTTCTCTGTATGAATTTTTCCTCAAATTGTTGATGCTCTGTACAGTAGGTATTTTTCTCAATATTTTTCGCGGCCGCTTTGCTGACTCCAATTTTTATACAAAACACGTTGGTTTTTCGAATCTCCGTTATTATTGTATATATTTCTTGTGTTTTCGAGAATATTTTCATCGTTTCGAGACTGCGCCAGATGTTTGTAGTTAATTCCAGAGTTTTGTAGGGCATTCTAAGGCATTCCATAGTTTTATCGTCTTTTACATATTGCGAGAGAATCTGTTCGTGCGTAATTTCTCTGAATTCTATCGTAATGTTACAATCCTAAATAATTAATATGACATAATTAGACCAAGTCAATACACCAGAACGTTCTCGTAGTTTTTCATATATGTAACAAAAAAGCACGCTGCTATTTTATTTTTCTGTAAGGCTTTGATCTCCAATTATCTCCCTTTACACAGATTTGTATTTTGAGTTAATATTTAAATTAATTATTTTCTGAAACTGATTCGAGGATACAACAAGATTATTAATATTCAGTAATAAAACAATAAATGTTTTATTAGACGCCACTACATATGTATTAAATGTATAGTATGTAGTTGAATAAACATAATATCTTATGAGGAAACTGGATATAAACTAAGTATATTAATTTTACTTAACCAACCACTTGCTATTTGTTAAGTTATATGTATGTATTTAGCTCATAAAAGGTAATTAAAATGGTAATAATATAAAAATCATCAAAAATACGTAGGTACTTAGTAAGTAATATCTAGAAAATTCTATAAATATAAAACTATGAAATCACGAAGAATAATAACAAAATCATAAAAAAACACCTTTATACATTTATTTTTGATATTGCAATTTAAGAACAATATTTTATCTACGATTTACTTACTTACGCATCATCTCCGCGGGAGTAGGCACAGCAAATAGAGTAAATAAAAATAAATAAAATGGAAATAAACTCATCCACATTCATATATCATTGCATACAAGCTCGACGATCGTTGAGGCTCCTAACAGGACCATTCTCCAGTATCTGGTAAATCTGGTCATGCCACCATGGTCTTCCGCGGTCGTCCTATATTTCTGGTGCCATCAACATTTTCGTCCTATTTTTCTTACCGTTCTGTCTTCATTCGTTCAAATATAATTAATTGAATAAACCTGGCAACACCTTATGTGTATTACTCAAAGATTTTGAATGTGTGTGTGTGTGTGTGTGTGTGTGTGTGTGTGTGTGTGTGTGTGTGTGTGTGTGTGTGTTGATTGTGTCTCTGTTTACGTATGCGTTGTTCGTTGGTTTTAAACCTATAAATTCATTCAAGTTTTTGCTTAAGAATATACTATGTGTCTGCGAATAAGTTTATGAGTCTACTGATAATTTAATTTTCTGTTCTCTTCTCCTATTTGATTAAATATTAATTACATTTCAAATTATCGTATCTCTCTTCTGTAATCGTACACCCAAAACCACTCTTGTTCTTACATTTGAACTCGCATTACCTGATGAATTATGACAGCACATAGTTCTCTGATCTATGGTTTCTTGAATTCCCTTAATTTGTACCCTCCGTTTTCTACCTGCTTGTGGTCTGTGATTTCCAGTGATTTCTGCCTTTGATGATCTAAGCAGAATGATTTTCAATACTTGAACTGAAAGATATTATAAATTTCAAGCGATTTCACACGTTTTAAAGGGAGAAATTAAATAATATTGCTCTGCTTCAGTGAGCTAGAAACTATCTAGATTCTAACTGATGTGGGTTTCTTGTTTCCAAGGTGACCGAATTCTTATTGTACCCCGCATTGTACCGGTAAAGATTGAAACGAACTGAACCAATACTATAATTTAAAACAAATAAAAGACAATTCACTACGAAAATCCATTTCATTCGGATTATAAAGAAATATGTTAAAAGAATTTTTTTTTAAATCCTGTATTTATTATTTCCGTCGTAAAACTGTTATACCTACTCTTTAATCGCATGTTCGCAAATAAAAACTTATTTAATTAAGATATTACATTATTATAATTATAATTATAAAAGTAGAAATATAAATTATATGTAAAAAATATTATAAAAGTAAAAGTATAAATAATTATAAAAGTATCACAGAGACGAAGCTATTTATATGAGAAACGTGTATGGGAATCTTTTATATGATTACAGAATATATTTATAATAAAAATAATATTGTTTAATACTCCAGATTGAAAAATATAGAAGTATCATTACCATCTTTGAAATCTATGTAAACTATTAAATAATTAATAAATTATTAAAATAGACTAAAATTCCATGTTCCCTGTAGGTCTCGTAGATACAACCCAGTCTTTCACATCGATTTTACCTCATCCAACTATCGTCGTAATTAATATTTCTTGAGGGTATGCGATGCATTCAATAAATTGATAAAATTATTGGATATTGATCTGTTCGAGTGCAGCCACACAAGATTTTGAGTGCAGAATTTTCTTATACTTACTAATTAAGTTTCTTTTTCTCTTGTTTAATTTTTTTTATTCATTATTTTTGTATTATTCTTTACATGTCTAAGTCTCCTATTCTTTTGTTTAAATTTTTTATTCTTTCTTGTTATATAATTCTTACCATGCCTGAATTTACTTCATAACATATTTACCATTATTAACATATTTCTAAAAGTGGAGACCTGTAATCGGCCATCTATATTATATTAATGTTTTCTATGCTTCTTTGTTGTGCTTTTGGTCTTCCATGAATATTAAATAAATAAATAAATACTATTTCATAAGAAAGAATTCAGATGTCTCTACCATAGTACCTTCAAATATACGGAAGGTTTCAATATGGAATATATTTACAACTTTCAAAAAATTTGATAATGTGTGGATGTTCTTACGATGGAATTGGTGAATGTTTCATTATGCAAAGTGATCGCTTACAGGTTTTAAGCCTTAGGCCATCGTATAAAAGATTTCCATATACGTTCCTAATATAAATAGTCTCTGCGAGATTTCTATAATTTATCTTAATTAAATAATAATCCCGCAGTGTACAAATCCAATTATTGTGTTCTCAGACCATACAAAATTTTGTTAAAAACTTTGTGAGAAAGGGTGATGTAAAGGGTTGTATTTCAAATCTTTCTGAATTATTTTGGTTTAGGCCGTATGTTTGTTTATGTAGGATTTGTAATTCGAATTATTGAATGTGTGGTTATCTTTACATATATAATTCTTCTGTACGCATGCACGTCACTGAACTCCTCCTTAACGGCTGAGTATGTTTAAGTGAATTCCTGGATAGTTTAGATTTACAACTGGACCCGGTAGGTGGTGCTGCAGTCGAGTTCTAGGATTAATGCCACCCAAACAAAAAGCCAACGTTCGGGCAGGCCAACGTCTGTCGGGTCCGCCAATTTTCTTTAATTTGGTTAGGAAATTCTGAAAAATTATTAGTGGGGCACCTTTTATATTCTTGAAAGGTTTCGTGTGATACTCAAAAATAAAATAGTGAAAAAAACAAAGATAGTGTTTTTATCCATTATGTTAAAATGGACCACCATATTCAATTACAAAACAGACAGATAAACGAATATTTTTTATCGTCATTTTTTTCGTAGTAATTTGGTCAAGTCTTCAAAGTTTGTCAAAGTCTCGCGTATATTTTCCGGATCAAAAAAAATATTTCATATTTGAGATTTCGATTTTTTATTACGAGTTTAATGAGTTTATCTTCCACAAAGAAGTAGTTTTGATGCACGAACAAGTCAAGAGAATTAATATCATATATCAAATGAAGACATGCTGCATATTTCAGACACATTCTCCCCCATGAGAAATTTGATCTTAAGAGATCGAGTTTCTCATTGCGTTATGCAGGAAAGCTCCCAAGTCATTATGAAGGAGAAGACAGAAGCCAGTACAGACTAGAGCGTAGGTGGAAAGAAGTTATCTTGGCTGTGTAACTTCAGAAAGTGTTTCAATCAAAAAAATTCAAAATGACGGTGCTCTTTTACATCTAACACTGGATAAATCAGCATGATGCAACTTGATCGCCAACGTTTGTTAGAAAAAGGCATATAAAAAAGTTAATGTAATGTAATAGTATTAAAATAATAATTTATCTTAATGAATTTTCTAAATTCTCTAATGATTTAATTAAAAATATGATTTATGTACACGTAGCACATGTAGGGTGATTTTTTAAGGGTATAGAACTTAAACTTAAACACATAAAAATCGTGGTATTGGCATTATTATAAAGATAATTTTGTAACACTAGTGTTGTACAATTATTTTTGAAATAAATTTGTACAATTTGAAAGCGTTGTTCTGGCGTATATTTATATACCTAATAACAAATTAAAATAATAATCAAATCTGTCTCTGGAAAAGTGTTGCTTATTCAGTAAACAAATCGCTAAGAAAAACACCCTATATTTAATCCAGTGCCATGGATATTACCATGATTTTTTTATATTTATTTAATTTTACTACCTCTCTACCTGTATTTTTTTTAATGAATAATCTGAAATCGTCATTATGTGAAAATAATCAAAATATCATAAAATTTTGTTCTAAAAGTTTCCAAAATGTAATTCTTTTAAAGGGATTTTTTAACGTACTATTTTTTATGTTTATTCCAGGTACAGATAGATTTCTTGCCTATGGCACTGTATACTGTATGGCCACTGATGAATCTGTCGCAAGTAAGTATATATATATATATATATATATATATATATATATTTTTTTTTTAATTCTTCTTCTTCTTCTTATTTATTTGTTAGATCCTTGATCTGTATTGAGAGGTCAGTCCTGGTCTTGTGACGAAGACATCCAGCTCTCTCTCCATCACTTTGGTGGTCTCCCTGGTTGTCGGCGCCCCTTTGAAATCCCGCGCATCACGGCTCTGGGAAGTCATGTCTGGTTCTACTTGTTTTTTTATTATGGAGGAACGATGACAGTTGAGATGGTATGGGCACATAAGACGGAGACCGCTAGACTACACTGTAAAGCAGGCAATTTGGAGCTTCA
The DNA here is from genome assembly GCA_016648135.1 of Agrypnia vestita. Taxonomy (NCBI): domain Eukaryota; kingdom Metazoa; phylum Arthropoda; class Insecta; order Trichoptera; family Phryganeidae; genus Agrypnia; species Agrypnia vestita. Next base: position 119,741 of record JADDOH010022970.1, on the reverse strand, counting down.
TCGACAGTCATCCAAAGAAAGACCAAAGAAATCCTGGATGACTCAATGCTCCAAAATACTACAGATAAGCGACCTGGATAAAAGCCATACCCAGAACCGAAGAAGATACGGCCTGCAAACGAGAAGAGTCAACCCTAACACCCTATCAAGGCAATGAGTTGGGACAGTGCAAGGAAGAAGAAAGAAGAAAGAAAAATAATACATTGAGTTGTTTAATGATTAATTATTTTACGGTTAGGCAATAATAAAATAATATTAATCACTTATCAATAATGATAATGACTACCCTTCATCATCTTAAACCAATAAATGAAGAAATTGGAGTTGAAGAGTGAATATTATTTCATTAATATAATGTATGTACTTTCTGAGTAGCTTGTTGGTCTTGTGGTTAGAATTCTCCAGGTGATAGTTCCCATCAGAGATTTTTCTTTGTTCTTGTTGTTTTTTGTATTATCTATGTAATAGTTATGTTTTGATTGAAGTTTGTTTTACGATAGTGTTTTTAAAACGTTTTTTAAAGCAATGCCTAAATATTGTTTCATGTTTAAAGAATCTTTTTTTTTGATAAATACAATTATATCTTGACGAAGGGACCATGGACTCTGAAACGTGTTGATATTTTTCAATACAACCATTTCATTTTTGTGAAATGAAGTGGTTGTATTGATGTGAATCTGTGTGTGAATGGTTGGAATGAGGTGAAAACCAAGTTCATTTTTATTAATTATATAAATCCAAATTTTATTCATTAGTAAAATTTTATATACGGAGTGTAAGATAGCTCACCCACAATACCTGACAGCTAAATTCCTGCCTTAATTATATGTGGAGATATGTCATTTGTATTATCACGGAATATATGGAAGTACTAGCTGTTCGTACCCGGCGTTGCACGAGTTAAGAATTTACCGAAAAATAAATTTGTGGGGGAACACAAAAGGGGAAAATGTCGCTTATATTATCCGCTGGGTTCTAAAAAGTATGCAAAACTTGAGTCAAATTAGTTAAACGGTACAGATTTGCATGAAAAATATATCGTGGGGGGGGGGAAGAATGGGGAGAGGGAAATGTCACCTTTGTTATCCGCCGGGTCCAAAAGAATAAATATGCAAAATTGAAGTCATATTGGTTTGACGGTACAGATTTGCATTGAAAATATATTAGGGAGAGGGGGAGGGGTAAAGCGAGAAGGGGTAAATGTCACCTATGTTACCTGCCGGGTTTTAAAGAATAAGTATGCAAAAAATTATGTTAGACCTGTTAAACAGTGTAGATTATTATAGAAAATATATCAGACAGGCGCGTGCAGTGGGGACATTGCTGCATGATTTTTTTTAAACGTATATTTTGGAATAAAAATAGAAATCAAATATTTATGCTGCAGATTTTTATGATATATCAAAATACGAATGCTTTGATAACAATTTAGATTATATGTTATATTATGAAATATATGTTGTATTCCGATTTTTTTTCCAAATAATTGGTTACGTAAAAGTCATTTTGCGATGTTCCCACTGCACGCCCCTGATATCAGGGGAGGGGGTACGGTAAAAAGATAGGGGAAAATGTCACCTATGTTACCCGCAGGGTTTTGAAGAATTAGTATGCAAAATTTGTGTCAGATTGATCAAACGGTACAGATTTGCATAGAAAATATATCATGGGGTGGACGAGGTGTAGAGGAGATTTTGAGGAAATGTCACCTACGTTATCTGCCAGGTTTTAAAGACAAAGTATGCGAAATTTAAGTTACATCGGTCAAACAGTACAGATTTGCAAGGAAAATATATCAGTGGGTGGAGTAGGGGTAAAGGTGGTTTTAAGTAAATGTCACTTATATTACACACCGGGTCATAAAGAATAAGTATGCAAAATTTGGGTCAGATCGGACAAACGGTGTAGATTTGTATAGAGAACAGACAGACAGACATTGAGTTTTATAGGTATAGATACAGAGTTGTTAGGTAGATTATTATTACACCGTGAACACAGATGCGCACACACTCTCTCGCAAACAACAAACACTAAAAAATATTTGATAAAGAGGAGATAAATCAATTTAATCTCCACGCGAGTACGAACACGGTTTTCAAAGTAAATTATCTGAACCGGTGACAGAGCGAGCTATTAAAGAGTAAAACGACCGCTCTGAATTATATCCTTCCGGCTCTACCTACGCGCAACACTTCCGGCACACTCCTGTCTGGCGGATGCTTTCAGGAGCCGTTATATTGGCACCGGAAGTGGATCCTAGTACCTGACCTGAAAACTAAAAGGTTTATTTTATTATTGTTTTAAATTATAGAACAATCGGACCGCTAATTTCGAAAAGGACTAATTTTCTAAATGAAGTTTCCTCGCAAATAACAAAAAAATATGAAAAGGTTTTTTTTAATGATGTGATGATGACATAGGTCAACATGATTTTTTAATATTAATGAAAATATTATTTTTGTTTTTCATTTAGGTTGTTACTAAAATAACTGAAATGAAGGAAAGAATTCGTCAGGTATGAATGTTATGAGGCGGCTTATCGACCCCTATATTCCCTTCGGTTATCACTGGTTGACTGCATACAACCATCTGCTCTCTTATACACTTTATTCTTTCTTTTTCTTACACATACTTGTCGTGTGTTACCCTATATAACTTTCTAGACCTAACATTAATTTAATGACTTCTTTTTTCCTAGCATTTTTTTTATTTTGTTTAAAAAAATTATGTACATCTTATAAAACTGCTTATGAGATTTGTGTGCAAGATTACATTACGTTAAAGTTATCATAATATTTCATAATTCATTGCAGTTTTTCTATGATATTTTTTGTATTTCGTTTTGCCCAGTTTAATTTTGTGGTCTGTCAGGTATTTTGTCAAATTATATAACAATTTAGTTCTGTTTGGTCCAGTATCCGTATTTTTTCTTTCATTATAATTTTTTATTCGTTATTTTTCGTACCGTGGGTATATTTGTGTTTTAAATTTGTAAGTTTCTTTTTGTTATCGGTAAAATTTTAAACATTTGAATAGTTTGTCAGGCTTATATGTTTCACCTTTTCACGTTTCAACTTAGCTTTAAAAAATTAAGTGTAAATCTCTATCAAATCACCTTTAACTATCCTCACTCCCTGCCCATACTCACACCTAACCAAGATAATCTTCGCGATATACACGAACACGAGTGCAGAACTGACTTTTGAGGCAGCCTTTTTCTCACACAGTATCTTCAATATACTTGCGCTTTAAACACATCGCGTAATGCGTTGTTTTTCTATTGCCAGCTTCAACAATCAAATCGTAGATATTTTTTTAAGAAACAAGGTGTACAGATTATTTTACAATACATTTAGATTTTATTTAATATGTATAAATGTTTTATATGCATTATTTAACGTTTGACTCACTTTAAGGTGAAGTACATCGATATTTATATTTCGGGCGTAGCAGCAAGCAATTGGCGAAAGTCAATTCCAGACACTAATGGCCGCGCGGCAGCTACTATTGGCCGCGCAGTTGCCAGTACATTTTTTTAATGAGAAGTTTAGGTAAAAACACTCGTTATTATTATTTAATTACAAAAAAATCAATAGTAATTCAAAAGAAATAAATTATCATTAGTTATACATATTCAATTCAGGTATGCTCCTACAACTAAATTCAACTTTTTTCCAAGCCTTGTTATTGGCATATATACAGCAAAGTAATTTATTTTTCTTACATTTCTATAATATGTTATTTACATATTACAAATTGAAAAATTTAAGATTTAATCAATAAAGCAATAATTAACATTGACATAAGTCAAGTCAATTTTCAAATCACTCCTGCCTTGGAAAACAAAACTGCTTCGAACCTATGCATCTACTCAATGTGTTACGATAATAGAATTTTCATTTGTCACTTTTTGTATTGGGTTTAGGGCTCGCGGTCGGGTCACGTTTCTAAAAAATCACGCGCGTAATATACGATAATTTTTCATGGCAGAACGGGTCCGTGTTATGTACAAACTTTTACCAACTCGACCAGTGTCGGATTGCGCTAAAAGAACACCTACTTGTTAATTTCATACATTTTGCCTTAATTTAGCAAATGCATAAATATATTCAACCAGACGTCACAACTAAGTCGTAGGTATTCTCTTGGTACCTTGCAATTATTTTTCTTATCACTTTTTCTTGACAAATTTTAATCAAACATAATAATTTCCTTGTCTTTCCATCTGTCCGTCCGTCCATCTGTCTGTCTGTCCCCGTAACTTGTGTAACATCCGTAATTTCGTTAGAATTCACGACTAAAAAACAAATTAAACTGCCGGAGATAGGGCTTGAACCCCGGGCCAGCAAGTCAGCAACGATAGCTATATTGCTATCGCCGATCCTGCATTATCCGTCAAAAATATAGTACATATCACCTGACGCGAACCCTTTCATTTTTCGCCTGAAGTATAAAAAAAATGTTCAAATATTTTGATAAAAGTCGTTATTACTATTTCATGGGTGTCGGCTATAAATAAGTAAATACATACTTATTCTTTAGGAACCGGCATGTAAAAGTACCGTCATTTTGGACGGGTTACAGCTAGTAAGAAAATAATATGATAAGCTAGACCCAAAAAGCATCGTGCTAGATGTTTTCTGAAAGTACATCCACACGTTTTATTAACTAATTGCCCAATTTATATAAAATTAATTATATTAATATTGGCCCTATAAAATCGTTTTGCTCTTTTTGAAAAAGTACATTTTATTGTTAACAATATTGATGCAATAATTAAAGACATCCTTTGTAGGTGATTATTTATACCTTTGTTCATTTTTGTCTTATTGCAGTGTAGATATGAACAACTTTGTCTAAAACGTTCTAAACATTACGCGCGCTGATGATTCGTGTACAAACTGCACGTTGACTGAAATGTAATTGATGATTTAAAGAAATATTTGCTGATATAGCATCATGCGTAAAATTTATGAATGCGTCATACCTGTTTTTGTGCTAAACTATATAAACGAAACAAAAATTAAATCAAATTGCCTTATACTGCACATTTCCAATTATTCATCAGGATCTTAATACCTTTCTAGCGAAATCATGACCCAACCATCTTTGTCTGGATTTTAATCGAGGATTCATTTTGAAATCAGAAAATTATAATATAACTACTGAATATCTGGGAGAAGAAGAATTCCTAATTATCTTTTCTTGCTCTCCAGCGCAACAGCCTTCCACGTGACGCTGTATAACGTTAGCTTTAATAAATATTTTCTTAAAAAATATTGATAGTATTATTTGCGTAAATCTACTTATATTATTTGATTAAGTACACCTACACGTTTCGGAAATACCTTTCCATCGTCAGGGTGTAATATTTATGTCAAAGTATCAAAACGAGTAATGTCTTTTGTTTTTTGTTTTTCTAAATTATTTGAAAAATTATTTTTAAATATTAATGCTGAAGTCCTTGATTACTCGCAATTATAGGAAAAATGTTTAGAATTGGACTTGTAGTTAAATTTAATTGATTATTAATAATATTTTGTTCACTATTACATGCTCTACTAATTTCTAATGATTCTAAAATATTCAATTTCAGACCAAATTTTTTTTATGTGTAAAATAGAAAGTCCTAAATTTTTATCAAAACCGTGATCTTTGACGATGGAAAGATATTTCCGAAACATGTAGGTGTAATAAATCAAATAATATAAGTAGATTTATACAAATAATGTAATCAATATTTTAAAAAATGTCAATCAACAACGTTGCTGAATCAATTGAAAAAATAAATATTTTCTTGTCAAGTTTTTAGCATATGTTTATTAGCATGCATTTAAATAAATAAATGAATAGAAATTTAAAAATTTATCGAATCAATTAGGAAAGGTCTGTTGGTTCGAATCCCGGTAGCAGTTTAAATAGTTTTTCGTTTATTTGATATTTCTGTGTGTCTTTCTAATTGACTAATAAATATTTTAATAATTCACTGAATTTTGTTCTGAAATTGCAGCTCCATAATAATAATATATGAATATTAATTTATTTTCATTTGTAGTTTCATTTGCATTGAGTAATTAATTCATAAAATTTACCCTATTTTTTACAGTTGGGTTATTTTATTTACAGTTGGGCAACCCCTTAAAAATATACATATTCATAAAATAACAGGAATATAAAGTCTATGTTATCCTACGCTAGCGTGGTCATGCGTTGTATTATTTATAAATTTGTATTATATTCCAATACGATGAAACGACTATTACACAAGAAAGCGCTCTTGAATAGGATTGTGGGCGATGCGTGGGATCTTAATCCGGCACTGGCAACCAACACATAAATATGCTTAAATTTATGTCCAACGTGTGTGAATATAACACCGCGAAGCTCCGGTTTTTGTTATCTCTGAAAGCTCTCTGCGACGTGATATCTAAATAGTCTTAACCCCTCAACGCCGCTAGACTTTTTCATAAATATGCAACGGGCATGAAGGAGCCTCATTTGAAATTCAAAGGCCAAATTCGGTAAGTATAGCGACCCAATAAAACGTAATTTTCTTCACAGCTGTTATCGCGCCGCAACCTTGATCCCTGTTCCCTGAGCCCTGCTCCATGGGTGAATCCCTTAGAAATTTAAATCGGAAACAACTTATTGGAAACTGCGTAAAAATAAGTACTTTTGGTTCAATTACGAGTACCTAGTCATTCCATATAAATGTTTTTTATTTTTTTAATGAAAACATTTCATTGGGAAGTAAAAATTTAATAAAATAGTTCTGTAATATTTATGATAAAATAAGTCAATCAAATAAAATTAATAATGTAGTTTCCCAAATATTTTAGTTTTTATAAATAATAGCTCTTTTGCGTTGCTCTGAAGAGTATATATTTTATTAACAAAAGAACATAATATTTCACATAAAAATTTAAAAATAATAAAAGTACACATCATACCTGAAAAGAGAAACAACATTTAAAGCTATTATTTTATATTAATCAATTAACATTCACAGACACTTAATCAATATATACCTATAAAACTCAATATCTTTCTGTCTGTCTGTCTGTCTGTTCTCTATACAAATCCACACCGTTTGTCCGATTCGATTCAAATTTTGCATACTTATGCTTTGGGACCCGGCGGGTAACATTTTTCCCCTGTTCTCTTACCCCTTCCTCTCCCCCTGACCTATTTTCGATGCGAATCTGAACCGTTCGACCGATCGGATACAAAATTTGGAAACTTATTCTTTAGGACTCGGCGGCTAACATAGACAACATTTCCTCCCTATTTTCTTACCTCTTCCCCTCCCCTTGATCTATTTTCGATGCGAATCTGAAACGTTTGACCGATCGGACTCAAATTTTTCTAGCTTATGCTTTAAGACCTGGCAGGTAACATAGGCAACATTTTTCCCCTGTTTTCTTACCCCTTCTCCTCCCCCTGACCTATTTTCGATGCGAATCTGAACCGTTTGACCGATCGAACTCAAAATTTGCATACTTATGCTTTGGGACCAGGCGGGTAACATAAGCAACATTTTCCCCCTATTCTCATACCCCTTCCCCTCCCCCAGACATATTTTCGATGCAAATCTGTACCGTTTGGCCGATCGGACTCAAAATTTGGAAACTTATTTTTTAGGACTCAGCGGGTAACAAAGGCGATATTTCCCCCCTATTATTTTACTCGTTCCCCTCCGTTTATATATTTTCGATGCAAATCTATACCATTCGAATCGAACCTTTGTTTACGCTCACAAATTTATTTTAAACTAAATCCTTAACCCGTGCAACGCCGGGTAATGACAGTTAGTTATTAAATATTATTCACCAGTAAATTATCATCAAAACATAATTTTTCACAATAGGTCGATTGTCAGTTGTTCGTTTGTCAAAAGAATTTTTACAGAAATTCAAATGTTCTATTTTACCAATTCAAATGAACATCAGTAGGTACCTATTGATAAACAATAGGACAAATATATGTCAAAAATATTTGGTTGCCACGGAGATACGAACCCGAAATTCTTTCGCGAATAGTTAAAAATATACCTATTTGTAATTTATTCATTCAAATTATACATATATTTTTACATTTATTAACTTCATATTCCAACAAATCCTAACTTTATAGTAATACATGCACACAAGCTTAATAATAGCAGAATATATTTATCTATTTCATTTTGAATCTCAAATTTTGATAGATACATAGTTTTTTCTGTATATCTATTTGATGCATGTTTTTTTTTTAAATTTCAATTATGAAATTAAATTTTCTTCAAACAAACAAAGCTAAATTAAACATAATTTAACCGACTTTTATAATATCGTCACGACATATAGTAGCAGAAAGTATTACACCTTGTCGGAGTCTCTCGAACGGTCCGCATGAGTCTGGAATCGACTAGGCTGTTCTCGTAGTCACTGAAATTATGGAAAAGCTACTGGAAATATGCAGAAACTACCAGAAATATGTAAAACGTACTCGAGGCACCAACAAATTTTTAATCGCGGTATCAGCATTTTTTATAAAAGGTGAGGACGCGCGCGGTGAGCGAGTTATTGTTGACAGCAGGCCAAAGAAGCAAAACCGTGCAGCGACGACTCAGTGTGTTGCTAGCGCGTGTGTTCCAGCGACAGTAAACTAACGAAGTACCTACCGACGTGTGACAAGTGATCTATAGTAATGAGTGCTATATAAACTAGTGAATTAGAATTTCAAGGTACGCGTAGAAGATTTTGACAAGTGCGAATTACGAAATTTAATTTGTATTTTTGAACAGTGCTCAGATTAAATACGTGACCAATGACTTTGTGTAATTAATAAAACGTTAATTATTTTTAGTGTTTCATTTATCTCCCGATTTTCACTATCCCGTAAAAATATAGGTATGAAAGTGTGAATAATATAATATTTATGAATTTTACGAGATACATCATTCATTTTGTAGATTCCAAAGTATGAAATGTGCTAATAAATGACGTACTAATAAAACAGAATGCCGTCGGCAGTAGCGTCATTTATTGGGACATTTCATACATTGAAATTTTTATTTTAAATAATAAAATTGAGGTGTTTTTATGTTAAAAAAAAAACTTTCATTTTGTGAGTAAAGCCTTAAAATACGGGAATAAATAAAATATACTGTTTAAATTCATCTCTTTATATGTAAAAAGCATTTTAAAATCAACAAAAAACCAAAAAAATTCTTGCTAATTTAAAACATTATTAATATTGAATATTTCTTAATTTCCTTCGTACGGATTCTAGATAATGAACTATACTTTTATGTGTATAAAAAACATTATGCGTACATATAAATATTCATTAAAACTTTGCGCCGCCTGGGATACTGAAAACGATTTTTTTTGCCGCAGCCTATCGATTAATGCTTATATTTTCTTAATTATTGTAAATAACGTTCAGTTTATTTATTTAATTTTATTTGTTTTTTATTTGTTTATTTCTATTTAATTCATATATAAAACTTTGGTTGGACTGTGCCTGTCTCAATAGAAATATCTGTGTTGAGATAGGCATGGTTTACAATAGTGCATATTTATAAAACATAGTATATAGATATATGGTTGAATAATTATTTGTATTGGATAATTAAGTAAGAAGTGCCCAATATTTAAACATAGATTGATTCAATAGCATAAAGGTAAAGACAATTGTTCCTTTGTCGTTTTAATTAAATTAGTTGTACCTAATGCCGTCTATACCAGCGGGATATTTATTTTTAAACGAGTTGATTACTTCTTCTACTTCTTGATTTCCTACATTTTTGAGAGAGAATTTATGGGATGTTTCACGATTTGGATTATATGTATCAATTCTGTCATTACGTGAGGTTTAGGGGATTTTGATGGCTAAGTGATTCCCGATATTTGCAAAGAAGTGATTGGCGTGATCAACAATTTGGTTGGGATTATTTTTAAAGAATATTGTTTCTCTTTTTTTTTTGTATAAGAATAAAGGTTATTGCCCTAAAAATTTGCAGTCTAGATTATACATTCTGATATAAATGAATAATGAAAACTCACATTTTCTTAAAAAAAAAAAAACGCCGAAATATGCATTTGGTGAATATGCCGCCTTAAAGACAGTTCATTTTAAAGCTTTTTAGATACGACAAAGTAATTTAAATTGATCTTCAAAATTATCATCGCACGCAACTGAATTGAAACATAGTTTACATTCATCCCGCTGTTGATCAATGATAATGGGATGGCAGCATATACAGGGTTATTTGGAAAACGTTAATAACCTCGCAGGACTATATTCCTGCCTTCATTATGAGTCGAAAATGTTCAAGCTATTATGACCTAATATCAATAGTTAAGGAGATATGCGACATCAAAGTTTGCATTTTTTTTCAATATTTCTGACTTATTTTTTGTAAAACGTTGGATTATCATTACAGTAACTTATATCGAATACGAAAAATTCATTGCCTTTAATACAAGTCAAATAAAAACCTTCGAATTCCAATTGGAAATCATTCCAATTGGAATTTTTTCACGGTTTTTATCATTTTATTTAACTTGTTTTGAAAGGAATGAAATTTTTTGATAGTCCAACGTTTTACAAAAAATTCGTCAAAAATATTGAAAAAAAAAATGCTAACTTTGATGTCACATGTCTCCATAACTATTGATATTAATTAGGTCATGATAGCTTGAACCTTTTCTACTCATAATCAAGGCAGGAATATAGACCTGCGAGGTTATTAATATTTTCCAAATAACCCTGTATATTTTTATTATATTTGTAAAATGTTCAAAATGCATTATGCCATGAACCAACTTATGAGAATATGGAAAATCGAAGACATCAAGCAAGCAACTAAAATTTTATTATTTGATACATTTTACTTAATATTTAGTCTATGAGCCGTACTGCAGCGTATAAAGCGATTATGTTAATGGACAAAATGCATTAACAACAGTGTATTTTGTACGAATTCCCACGAGGCAACATCGCATCGATTGCATGTGAAAACTTGTGTGGAGCGATTGGTAGAGATGCTGTAAGTGATCGTAGCTGCCGAAGATGGTTTACCAAATTCCCTTCCAGAGGTATTAGTCTGAGGAAGATTCTCGATCTGGATAGTCATTTAAGATCGATGCGACTTTGGTGGTCCATGCTCGAGAATAATCTACATCTAATAATTACAAGGATTTAAAATGTTCATCATCCATCATTGACAAACTACATACATTTTTTTTTAATATATTTTTCGACAAGTTCCAAGAAATTCCAAAATATAATTTCGCTTATAATGATACCCATGTAGATGATATCGCAAAACGAATATCCAAAACTCTTGGACTTGTTCTCAGAACAACGAAAGATTTTTATTTAAAAAATAATTTTATTATTTGTTTTAATCTACTTATATTCATTAATTACACCTACATGTTTCGGAAAAACCTTTTCATCGTCAGGATGTTTTATAAATGTCAGTATATATATATTTTTTCAAATGAAATTTAATGAATCTTACATTTTATTGAAAATAAAAATTAATAGAAAATTAAATAAAAAAACAATATAAAATAAATAAAAAATGAAAGAATTCTGCGATATTTAGTATCAGTTAACACATAAAAATCCCTTATCAAAATTTTATTGCAATTCTCTAACTACTATTATTTGTTTCATTGGCGAAATCCACAAAAACATTGTAAAAAAATTTAAAAATAATAATTTTTGTCAAGGTGGTTCTCTCTAGAAAAAAAACAGAAGAAAAATACAGACCTAATAACACTCTACAAAGTAGTCAACAACAAAAAAGACACCCGCTCATACTGTTACAAAATACACAGTCAACCCTGTACGATCACTGAGATCTCCAGACCTAATTTACACTAAACCCTAACACCAATCTTGGCTATTTCTCTCCTCTACCTAGAATAGTCAATCACTAAAATGAAATATCATCCAGAAACGGCAACTTATATGTATTCTTCATAACACAGGCTCAGCTTAAAAGCGAAATAATGAGAGAGTTGCCGGCTGCTTGAGCGTGTAATTCATGCTCGCCATAAACAAAATTATATTGCGTCGAGAATCGCCGCTTCTAGATAAACAGTATTAACCTTGGAAATCCACACTTGGATTTTACTCTACACGTCTCTTACGTCTACAACACATTTTAAATAGTGTTTGTTGATTCAAAACGCTCTGAATTTTGGTTATTTTTTATTATTTTAAAATTATTTATCATAAAAAATGATCGTGTACACATTTAATCATAAAAATGTTCACAAAATATTTATCCTTTGTACTCTAATGTCAGTATAGGATTAAGTTTATCATTAATCAAAAGATAGGGATAGTTGGATAGACAGATGCCAGCTTATTACTAATTTACAAATATCGATCATTATGTCCTTGTACTTATTTCATAACACCATTATATCAAAACTTTTCACTCTAGCAATATTTACGTAAAAAATAACACACATGAAGGTTTCCTCGATATTGCATCTAGTTCACCTATAAGACTCGTCTTTGATGTAATATGAATTTCGTGTGCGCATAACATTTACATCTCTTTCCGCTTTCACTACAGAATTTACACAACTTCTAACTCACGTGGCAACCACGCACACAATTACTTTTTCACACATTAAACAAATATTTCAAATAATATTTTACACATTTATTGTCCATTGTTATATATTTATTTTAAACAAATTTTATTTAAATTTCAAGGCGTGAAAGGATATCTCCACTTAATTTACGACCGAGAAGCGTCGTCCCGGGTACATTTTGTCACGATTAAAGTTTGGTCAGTGCTGACTCTATTACACTCTCTGCTCTAATCTATGTAATAAGGACCGCTGTTTATTCCTTTGTATTATTTAAATTTATTATGTGAACAGAAATACAATGGGTGACACAAAGGAAACACTAATGCAGCGCCATCTCATTACGACAATGGCACAGTTGAGTGGTAATATCTTGATAATCTGGGGGTTTCTCGAATGTCTTTTACTTGAATTACATTATGCAGCACTTTTGAATCCCTCTGGACCTTCAAAATGGCTAAAAATGGGTGTAGACTTAATTTAATGAAAAAATTAAATCCTGAAACGAATGTGGAAAAAGCAACCAAAATAAAATGAAATGTAAATATCTTGGTAAAATAACGAGGGGACCAAATTGAACTCCGGATTTAAATTTCGCTGGAGTTTTTTATGCCACCAATTGAACGGTATTTTCAAGAATTTTTTAAATTGTTTGCATAACATTTTTGATTTAATACATAAATAAAACCATGTTTTTACACTATATTTTAAGTAAATTTCAATAAAATTATAACTTCTGTAAAAATTGAGATCTCGATTGTTGACTCCCTCTCTTACAAATAATGTTATACAAATTATCTACGAAATGAAAGATTCTAATACCTATTTAAATTGTATTTCTTCAAATCCACTATACATACAGCTTATAATAGAAAAATATGAATTAATATGAAAAACTCCGTATGTAAGTAGGTATATCTTATTCACTACTGTTACTACTTATGAATTTGTTTTAATTTACTTATATTATTATTATGTATTATTTCAAAATTATTTTTATAAGAAATATGCTAGAATATAAGTTAACGAGTTCATTACTGTCTATTTACACTCTAATACATATGTACATATAATTTTCTTAAATCTGTAAATATTTCCAAACAAATAAATAAGTAAAAAAGCTATTTACATAAGATAAATTCCAAATTATATAATTTGGAAAGAGTTTTATCTTCTATTTATAAACGGTGTTCAATATGCACATATACAGTGTGTCCGGTGTCGGAGTCTTTAAAAGCATAAACAATTATCAATTTCATCGACAAAACACTCCTTATATGTAAAAAACACTTATTTTTTCGTAAATTTTTTTAACATATTTTTGGTCTTTTTTATATTATAGCAAAGTACTTATTATTTTACTATTCAAATGAGACCTCTTTAATATTATTTATAGGAGCTCTACAAAGGTAGGTATATATTAGTGAATTAACACACCATTTCCATTCCATTACGGCTGAAGAAAAATGACTTACAGGGGGTGTTTTGTCAATGAAATTGATTATATTTTATGATATTACAGGCTCCAACACCGTCAACACACTATATCTTTATGAAAAATCTTTTTTTTTTAATTTAATACCTAATAACTTTTTTTTAAAAAATCATTTATTCACATGAAAGAATTCGAACTGAGAACGATTATTTTCAAACCACAACACAGACGTAATATCGGATATTATACCCTAAGAGCTCAGCAGCTGCAAGGATAATCAATTGCAAACAAAGTTAGAGTATCGTTAAACAAATGAAAACATTTCAATTAAGGCTTTAAATGAAAATATCTAATGGCCACATTCCATTGGACGTTTGTTCTCTAGATATGCCGGGTTCCAAACATTTGATGCTCAAACCGCAAATTAAACCGATATTTTATACTCGGCATATCGTTTTTAACCAGCGGAGTACCAATTGGCTTTATAAAACCCAGACAAATTGAATTATTTAATTCACCTGATTAAACAGTTCTGTTTCGATGCTTTTATGGTAGAGAAAGTACAAAAGAAGTTTCTTTTGTATGTGAGATAACTTTACATGAGAGAGTACGGACATTATCCTTGGCTATACGCAACCGAGTTTCTCCAGGGTATGATTGGATAAAACAGTTTAGAGACGAGAAGGAATGTGTATTTGCTTATACATTTTTATTGATTGTTACGCCGTACGATCGACTATTGAGAAATTATATTACATTAATAAATCTGAACTAACTAACTAACTTTCACGCCGTTCCCCGAACGGATAGGCAGCGAGAATAGAACGCTATATTTTTCTTAGCGCACCACTGTTGCTTCGGCTACATTCATAAATCTTTTCATGAATGCTCTATGGTTTTAGAAGCTTTAACAGGGTAATCCTTCAATGCTTATAGTATCTGATCACACCAGGTCTTCCACAGACGCCCTCTATTCCTGTAGCCTTCAACAGTCGCCCCATATATTTTCTATGTCATCCTTTTCTCGCTCATATATTCTTTATCACAAATAACAAATCAGAATATTACATATTTTATTTGGGCCACTATTTAACAATAATACCCGATACTTTAAATTTTATCCTTTTACTTACTATTTTTTTTTGTACCTGTATCACTTTTTTTTATATTTATTAATTATTTTTTTTATATTTATTACATTAAACATATTATGCCAAACTGCACAGCAGTTTTACGGCATGGTTGCGTTCAATATTTGGCAATAATTTTTATTTTATAATGAAGATAGTAGGTCATTATCGAGTGTTGCATGTTTTTTTACAAGTGATACATGATATGTAATTATAAATTAATGTAAGATTAGGTACATATCTTTAATATATATTCTTTTAGCTTGTACTTTTTTGAAGCCAATGGAGTTTTTTTGTCTTGCATCATCTCAAAGAATTTTTTATCTAATTTATTAAAGATTCTTGGCACAATATAATCTCTTTTTCTTTCGCCATACACGTTGTTAGGGATTGGTATTCTCATTGTTCGTCCTGTCGATCTGGCTGCATAGTTATGGTGCATGTCAGTGTGTATATTAATATTATTTATCATTTCTTCTAGTATTATATTATATTTTACTTTTTGGTCAATTGGTCAGTTACCTGTAATCAGCCAAAGTACCCCGAACTCAAATGTCATAATATCCAAATCGTCTTATCTAATATAATTTACATATATATAAAATATTTCAGGTTTGATACTATAACGTAAGTCTGGCAGTCTAAGGCCCGAATTCAGCGTCAATAAATAGTTGATTTAAAGGTTAAGGTACGCCTTTAAAGCGTAATTCTCAGCACAAAATAACAGTTTTAAGGCGGATCTTAACCCTTAAATCATCTAAATATTGACTCTGAATTCGGGCCCAAGCTTAAGAATAACACATAGGTGTAAAATTTCGTCACATTACAGACCACCGCAGTCCAATCGGTGTTTAATACTTAGTAATATACCTACATAAGAGTGTTTTGTACCAAATGTCCTAACATAACCAATCTGCTTTGCCAGTACCATTAGCACAACCTGCCTGCAAACTGTGCACCTAATCCACTGCAATCGTCTGTCAAAGCGGCAAACAAATGGGAAAGTCGTGTAGTAATTTAGTCTCCAGCATCCGAGCTGCTAGAACTTCACTAATGATGATAATCCCAGCATCAAACGGCACTATTTCATTTATTAACATAAATTATAGATGTATCGCAAAGGTGAAGCTATTTATTTTGGATATAATAAAATATCTACAAATTCTTTCTGAGACATTCCATAACACTCTGGAACTATCTACAAATGTCTGGTACGGTCGAGAAGCAACAGGAACTACTGGAAATGTATAGAATAATCGAGGAGATTCGAAAAACTAACATTTCTTTGTTTCGTTTTGATAGTTCTACCGGTGCGATGTGAGCAAATCGAGCGAAATATTAAGCGAAGAACCTACTTACGTGCAATAGTTGAACAGTGTCTAATAAAAAGTGTGAATTCAAGACTAAGGTTTAAATTTATTTCTTGTCCAGTGACTTAATTATAATAATTAATAACAGAATGCAACACCAAACTAAATCAACAAAATTGTATTTGTATTTATTTAGAAATAAAAAATTTCAAATGCTTCCTTACAGATCGAAGATAAATAAGATTTAATTATTTAAAATAAATTAAATGGACATTAAAAAAAAGACAGTTAAACAATACATATTTTTAAAAATATTTGTATACAAATATTTAATTATAATAAAATAGTAAGTAGCCCATAAGTAAGTCTCTTTTTGCAGAGGTACAGCAATATTAATTACGTATTTTATAGTTTAAAAAAATTGTAATAAACTCTTTATTGGGCATCTACAGGACAGGCAAATGAAACATTTGAAATTATTCGAAATTTTATTAATAAATATATATCACTGGACATGAATTTACCCGAACATGGTTATTTAATTCATACCGATTTAGTGATTCGCGCTAATTGTCACTGCTGAATATTTCATAAATAAGTTGGTAGATATGGTAGTAGGGATTTTTAAAATTTACATTAAAATACGCCTAAAAACTATTTTCATTTTTTTACTTCTTTTATAGATCAGTTCATTTACCAGTTATTCACAATCTATTTATGAGTATGTTCTATGTAAGCAATCAAGACGGCCATACACGCATCCCCAAATACATTGACGTATTATAATATAAACACGTTAAACCCATAGTAGCCGGCTTTCATATGTAGCAAATATCTTATTGAAAGAGACAACAAATCATGGCACACTTATTTCACAAACGCTCTGCGTGTAGACAGAAAAATCAGGTAATTTGAAGTCACGGTGACTAAAATAACATACTCATTCTTACAATAGTGTACGATACACTGTTCCTTTTTCCCCGGGATTTTATTTTTTGCATAGCATCGCGCCCGATCACAAAGAAGGTCCATTCGATAATGAATACAAGTACGGCTATTACCTTACTTTCGAGTTGCCAAGATTTCACGCTTGTAACGTACCTACAGTTTATTATAATATCATTACTATTATTTATCTTAAATGATTATCCCTCTAGAACAAAATCCACTAATTGTGTTCTTAGAATATGCTAATAAAAATATGATTCCATTTCACGTCTATCTGTTCGAAAATTTTACAATCATATTTTTACTAACTGTATTAATTTCCTACTAAAATATTCTCGTTCAAAATTGAAAATGCGCTTTTACGGTTATTCTCACAGCCATTTTATAACAATGTATTCACAATGATAAAAAAACCATCACAATTTAACTGAAGCTTAAAAATATTTTCGGAATACTCTATTTTATTTTTAAGCTTAATTTTATTAAACTTCAGTGGATATGGCTTCCACTACGTACATAGCCTTAATATAGGACTTTTTTAATAGTATTGCTACAGGATTTTTATTTGATGTAAAAATGATTATATTCGTATGTATTTCAACAATAATACATATAATGACCCCATTTTGTTTATTACATTTCCAATTATGATATTTTAGTTAAATAATTTTTTCTCATTGAAAAAAATTGTTACATTTGTTACATTACATACACAAAGTTCTGTTACCTTCTAAAGTTAAATAGGTACTATATATTTTTAGGAATCTTAACTGTAATCTACGAAATCTGCAAAATAGTATGCAAAATCTACTCTATTCTGCAAAAAATATTCAGACAAATTTTAGGTAATTAGGTAATTTCTTAGTCTCAAAAATATATAGGCATCTTTTTTTAAATTTTGTTGGTAAGATCAATAAATTGTATTTTCCACTTAAGTCTTATTTATTGTCGTTATCTTACTGTCAATTACGATTAAGTTTTTTTTTCTTCCATTTTTGCTAAAGACATGGAACAATTTTGACTCTTTTAAGAACGGTTAATAACAGATATTTTTTTAGATATTTTCATAAGCACAGTTTTCCTCTTAGGTACACATCCAAAAAAATTGCGGTGAATTCAATCGCATGTCATGACATGTCAGAATCTTTAAGGATGTGCTCAGTAGATTGAGAACTCTTGCTCTTATTAAAACGGTAATATTTTGCTAGATAGGTAGATCATATCAAATGTTGATGTCACACTTATTCCGTATTTGTATATTTTTGTATTTATATGAAAAAATACGTTCATCACATACACCTTTCTGTTTGCATTATCTTCATTTAATTTTAAAAAATGCTAGTTTCCTCCATTTTAATGTCATTCGATACATACACCACCACACATTTGTAATTCTACACAGAAGTGTAATTTATGTGTTACGTTAACAATGTGAAATTTACGTGCTACTGAATACGTCAAATTTTATTTATCACTTAAATTTGATGTGTCACAGAACACTTTAAATCAACAGTACGAAATTAATAAATGTAAAAAGGATGTTGTAAACATGTCGACATTAAATTTGTACTTCGAGAAGATGATTGATTTTGATTAATGGTAGGCTAACAAGTGCCTATTTCGGGCAAACAAATGATATCGATTGTTAATCTAATTGAATATCGAAAATTCAAGAAATATTTAAACTTTTCTCTTATGAGAATGTTTCTATTTCTAGCATAGACAACTGATTTTCTTTTCATTGAGATGAATATTTGTGGATATTAATAATTTAAGTTTTTAAAAGTTTATTGGAAAATTAAAACTAAATTTTAGAGCGAAGCTGTTGTGATGCGTTTTGTATTAATTTTCTTCAATGTCTAAAATACATTTCACTATCAAACAATGGAAAGTGATCTTCTATAGTGAAAACTAACTAAACTAATAAACAAAAAGTAATATTCATTCAGATATATTTGATAACTTCTTCAATAAATGCAAAATTGTACAGACATTTGAAATTGGACATAATGCTTCTGATAATATGGTATTGTTTTCTTGTATTGAAGGTAGTAATCACAAACTTTCCTAATGAAACAACGAGAATTGACAATGAGATAGATGTCTTGTTGGTTAAGTGTAAATACTCTCACCTAACTATCTGCAGGTCAGTGATTCGATCCCCATTGGAGGAGCTTAGTAGGTTAATACTATTTTCATAGCACAGGGGTTAAGCTTAGTTAGAAAATAGTAAGAATATTAATGTGCCACGTGCTCGCATCTCTACTTAAAAAAATTTTCAGCGATTTTCTCTGAACGTGGTTCCTCTACCTTAAATGCCGGCGGCATTTAAATATTTTTTTGTTAATTTAATTTTTTCTGTATGTTTCGATGGTTATTAAAAATTGTTTAATAATAATTTTGTTGGCTGTCTGTCCGTAACTTATTTTATGAAAACTTTTCGTTTTTCTTTCATTTTTTTCCTTTTTATTACTTTTTTCTTATTTTAATTTTTATTTTATATAATTTTATTTATATAAATATATAAATGTAAAAGTACCGTATTTTGTGACGGGTTACACCTAGTATTTATTAAAAATATGTTAAAATATATAGAGGGCAACCTTGCCGTAAAACTTTTCTATAGTTTTGCATAATATGCTAACTTTATAATTGATTTAAATAATAAAAAATTAAAATTTTAAAAATACACATGTGGTCTCAAGGATTGAGGCATTTGTGAAATAAATAAGCTCAAAATGTAACAAATTCAACAATTCCTTACACTTTCCACTGACTCCGAATTCTTCCGCCAACTAAACAATATAAAGATTTATACTGCCATGTTAAAAAGAAGGTTTAAAAACAGAATAAAAATACATTACATAGTATATAAGGCTTCCACTTTAAGCAAGTACAGTTAATTTATTGGAATTCCTGGCGAATCGGCTTCGTGAAATATTTCGTATTTAATTTATACGATTTCGCGTTCGTAAAACGAAAAGAACGTAGCAAAAATTTAATGTTTTCCCTGCGGGATAAGAATTACAGTTTGCCCTTTAAATTTTTAGGGGCATTTTCCAGTAACGAGGAATTTTGCTAATTGGTGAAATAACTGCGGGAATATCGTAATGCGTAGATACAAAACGCTTTAAAAAAATTCACATTTTTTACCGCGACTATTCACATTATTTATATGTTAGCCGAAATTATAAAAATATTCCGGGAAAGCATTTGTATAATTTAATAATGAAAATTTTCTGAAATGACGGTAGAGTTTCTGGAAACCTTTGATATCTTTTTAAACAAACAACGTTGGAGAGCAACAAAAAATATATTATACACTAAGAATATTCAAAGATTCAAACCTAAGTACATATCTACATAATGGTGCAAAAGGGCAGACAGAAAAATAAACCTGTCTGTCGGTGACGGGTTGACTTGTAATCTAATTATAAATATTATTATTTCGTCTCTAAGAAATCGTTATTCAAGCTTTTCAACATAAAAAAATGGTTTATTTAAATATTCACTGAATTAATATCTGTTCTACACATGGATAAAACATGGTACTAGATTTATGCCATACGAAGGACTGCTCGTACCGAAGGTAACTAATTAATCACATTTAATGTGCTTAATTATAATTATTATTAAGCACGTTAAAATATATAGGTAATACCGAAAATCTCAATAAAATTTCACGAAATTTCATAAAAGACAATCGGTCTGAATAAACTGAAAATAGCAATATTGAAATGATACGTCGGTGTTTGTTTCTTTCGGTTTCTACTTTTAGAGAGAGGGAGAAAACGCAAAAATGCGACGCGAGACATGACGGTTATCCGTCAAACGTCAAAATATATATACGAGTTCAATGCGACAATGACAATTTAGCCATAAGTTTACATCAGGACTCTGTGGGAGAAGAAATTAATAAGTGTATCAGTTTTTTTTCTGTACTTATTTCTGTACTTTTTAGTACTTATTTCATGTAATTTTAGTCGAAACATGAGAATTGTGAGGTTACGTTTGCGATAGTTACTTCTTACTTCGGTAATCTATTTTTGGGACCGCCAAAAAGATACTATAAATATAATATACTAGGGCTTAGCAAAGGCGCGAACCAATGATCTGTCATTTTTGAAGGATTACAGCCAGTAAAATATAAATAATATATAAATGACAAGACCGTGTAATTTCGACCTTTTGCATGTTGTTTGAGCCGCGCGCTGATTGCGTGTCGACCTCTAATTATGTCAAGTTTTATTTCTAGCATGTTTTACAAATTTACAGACCGACAGATGAACGGAAAGACAGACAACAAAAAATTATTTTTTTTAGTAATTTCTAAATTAAATATGATATTTACAAAAATATCTTATTAAATACTAAGTCAAGTACTCTATTAATTTTTTTCAAACGTATTTTGTTTTCTTTTGTAATTACCCACAGCGCTTCTGTTGAATAATATAATTTAATCAAGCATTGTTGAGGGTTTATATAGCGTTTTATCTTAATGTCAACTGGATACATAATATACAGAAATTATATAGAAGAATCCCTCCATTTCCTTTGTCAATATCATCCCGGTCATTGTTTTCGCTAATTTCCTTCCCCTATTTCTCTCTCGATTCTTCCATAATCACGCAGACAATTCTTATTAATATTCCGACTGCGTATCAAGGCAGTGTATAGAGTAATTCGTTCACGCAAGAACTTCATTTAAATTCTGAATACGTCACTACCCTATCTCACCCTCATCCCTAGGCATCGACTCTGAGCAAAAAACTTACATTTTAAGGATAAAATACTAAGAAAATCAATCATAGTTAATGCTCCTTTATGTCAGCGATGAGGTCTAAACCTTTCCTCAATCAATTATAATAATACTTACACTTTACCCGTCCTAGGACGTGATGGTCAGACTCGGGCAAGTATCCGGGTATGACATTATAAGAAAAATAAGGAAATGCAAAGTGTGATGAAAAATCACTTATTCAAACTGTAAAAATAATTGCTTTTAAATATTAGGTCCTTACATATGAAATTGACGTTTAGTATGGGAGGAACATAAAGCCGATTTTTTTAATTATAATATATTTATTTAATCAAAGTATGTACCATTGCTATCTATGCACTTTTGCCATCTCATAGGTAGTTCATCGATCCCTTTACTAAAAAAACCATTCGGACGGGAATCAATAAAATCTTTGAAGGCGGTTTGGACTGCCCCATCGGAGTTGAATTTTTTCCTTTGCAAGAAGTTATCCAAATTTCGAAAAAAATGGTAATCTGTTGGGGCAAGGTCCGGAGAGTACGGTGGATGTCTTAGACATTCCAATTGAAGCTCCTCTAATTTGGTAGCCGTCTGTTGTGCAGTATGTGGTCTAGCGTTATCATGAAGCAGCAGTGGCCTAGAGCGATTAACCAGCCTCGGTTGTTTAGCAGCTAGCTTTTCCATCATGGTTTGCAGTTGCTGACAATAGACATCTGCCGTAATCGTCTGGCCAGATTTAAGAAAGCTGTAGTGAACGACACCAGCACTAGTCCACCAAACGCTCACAAGTAACTGTTTTGGAGTCAATTTTCGCTTGGGGCATGGTTTGGCTGGTTCTGCAGGGTTCAGCCATTGCGATGAGCGCTTCCGATTATCGTACAGGATCCACTTTTCATCACAGGTAATGATTCGATTTAAAATCCCTTCATTATTGTGCCGGTTGAGTAATGCAACGCAGCAGTCAACGCGCGTTTGTTGATTTGCTTCACCAATTCGTGAGGTACCCACCTTTCAAGCTTTTTCACCTTACCAATTTGCTTCAAGTGGATTAAAACAGTTTTATCACTAACACCGCAGCCTGCAGCTAACTCGGATGTGGTTTGCGATGGATCCGCTTCCACAATAGCCTTCAATTCTTCATTATCAACTTTGGTCTCCGGCCGTCCACGGGGCTTGTTCTGCAGGTCGAAATTTCCAGAACGAAAACGTTGGAACCAAAAACGCACTGTGTTTTCTTTTGCGGCACCGTCGCCATACACATCATTAATCCTTCGAGCCGTTTCTGCAGCACTGGTGCCACGGTGGAACTCGTACTCGTAAATAACGCAATATTTCAAGTTTTTCATTTTGTAAACTGAGTGACGCAAAGAAAAAAACAACTGAGGAAAAAACAAATGAATTATAATTTTCAAAACACAAATACATGAGTAAATAGCTGTATAAATTTGGAGTTGGAATTCCTAACCAAAGAGAAGATATTTGAGATCAAATTTGCCAGTACGGCAAAACGCCAATTTCATATGTAAGGACCTAATATATTCTAGAATGTTTATGCAATTTTAGCCATATGGGCAAATATAGCCTGGTTTCAGATTCACTGCGATTTAATGAAAATGAGTTATTTGCATTGACGAGAAGAATAATAATATAATTAATTGAAAGGTGAATGAATGAATATTGAAGACAAATATAACATTTAAAATTAATAAATGTTATAGTTTACAAGAAATGTCACTGGACTCAAATTTAACTGGAGCACAGTTACACAAATTTTGCAATTATCAGAGGTCTGTGGGGTCAATTAATATTATATGCTAGTCTTTTAGAATATTCGCATGTGTCCGAACATTTTCTTGCGTTTTCTCTTTTGATTTGTTCGCTACCAAACGCTCGGTAACGTGATATTATTTAATCTATCAGTGTGATATTATTTAATTTATTCCGCTTACCACTTATAATTTGCACTAGTCACCGCTTAAGTAGGCATTTCCACCCTTTATTCTAGACTCTTCTAGTAAATTCCGATTTACTATCAAGCATCCAGACTACTGGGAAATCCTTAAAAATGTCTAATTTTTTCTGTTTCTAGAGTCTCGTGACGATATTAAAATAATGTGTTCATAAAATAATGGTGAATTATCTGAAAACGGTAGCTGAAAACTAAGGAAAACGGTAACTATCGGAATTAACAGATTTAGAACCGGATACGAGCCGTCCGCGCTTCGAATCAAGTACCAATTTTATATTCAACTGCGGCGACAACGCCAGTGATGCGCGTGCTTCTTACATAATATAGTATAGAAAGCAGCCTGTAACTTCACAGAATAAATCTCGTTTCTTTTTTGTTCCAGCTCTATTTTTTCAACAAAATATATACGTACATGCGATACACATTCATAAATCGAACACAGAAAGGAGTCCTGATGTTAGAGGCGAGACCGCTTTGCTCTCTCGTGCGCCTTCAAACCAACTATTATATTGGCAACCTACACTATTGTCAAATCTTTTATTACGCCGTTAACTCAATTTTCATATTATTTTGTGATGGATATGAAAAGCGAGTATAGTACTAATCATTGCCTGGGGAGTACGTGCTTCGTCTTGCTTCTACCCATAGGCCTCCGGGTTTGTGGGTCCCGGGCGGCCGCTCAGTCCACCCATTGTTTAATCCGCCGTGTCAAAAAAAGGGTAAGTGATAAGGCCCGCTCACCACCCAAATGCCAGTAAATGGTTAAAAAAAGTAACCCATAAAAAATAAGTTTTTAATATACTTGTAAACTTTGTTTGTAAAATATAACAACAATTAAAGAAGAATTAATACATATAAGATAACACTAAACTTACAGTAATTTAATATATTTCTAAAATGTCAGATGTTTTGAGCTTTGATAAGACACTTCAAGCTTTGAAGATTAAATTCTAAAAACATTTGTCAGTCAATTTAGATTTTCGAAATTCGTAGTGAAGTACCTATTATGCATACCGACCGAGTAATTCAAATTTAGAAAATATTCCGCGACGTTATCGGGCCGCCGTTGCTAGTAATCATACTTTTGTAATGATTCCAATATGAAAAAACCATTAAAATTTCTAAAAATCCTAAATTATACTATACTTATTAATTTTTTAACAAAAATTTGATAGATCTTTTTGATCGTTGCCATGAGTCTACTTGCAAAGTTTCAGCTCAATTGGATCACGGGAAAAGGGTTAAAAATCGATCCAAAGTTTTTTCGACGGCAAGCCGGCAACCAAGTAGACGCCACGAGTTAATATAAAGGGAGTAAAAAAAACAGGATCTCCGACAGTTGCTAATATTAATTTAATGTTGTGACGCAGAATAATGTTATCTTAGATTGTATAGAGATGCAAGATAGATGTCGAATAGAAAGAGAAAAAGTTTTACATCAATGTGGATACGATCGATGATAGAGCGCAAAGATAATTAGGGAGAAGAAGTTATAAAGTATTCAAGATGCCTCAGAGTAGAGCGAGATTTCTGATAAAAAGTGGTTCTGTCTTAGTTTTATGTACACAAGAACATTTCTCTCTTATTTTCCAACAAATTCTTGAAAAAAGTTTATCAGACGGACGGAGGGTACAGGCTGATATAAAGAGAATTCTGAGGGTATTACATATCAAACAATGGTACCCACATTTAGGGGACCTTTTTTGAAAAAGTAATCATGCATTCAAAATTACATAGAAAGAAAGAAAAAAGGCGTACGAACATTACGGAGTTTTTGAAATAGGTACTCCTTAGATTAGAACATATGTAAGCATAAAAAAAGATACTCCTAAGATTATAACATATGTAAGCATAAAAAATCAATATAAAGTGCACGATCTATTTATTAGGTCCTTACATATGAAATTGGCGTCTTGCCGTACTGGCAAATTTGATCTCAAATATCTTCTCTTTGGTTAGGAATTCCAAATCCAAATTTATACAGCTATTTGTGTTTTTGTGTTTAGAAAATTATAATTCATTTGTTTTTTCCTCAATTGTTTTTTTCTTTGCGTCACACGGACGGGTATTTAAAGAAGAAGCTGGCCAAAAGTCGAAATTTAAAAAATCAACTGTGCGTAATTTGAAAACTGTTTCCTTGTAGTTAAATGATCGGGACGCCATGTGACAGCCATCTTTTGCACACAGTACCTTTGTATTGTCCGTTAAGACAGTTGGAGTTTTTGTCGTCGTTTCGCCCGCACGTCTGTATTCTCGGCGCCTACCTGCAAATAACATTTTGGATTCGCTTTCTGAGTAATTTAGCAGCTGTGACGTGAAGATATTTGTAATGGATTTAGAAGTTCACTACATTTTTAATAGAAAATTATTTTTGGATTCGTACTATTTGTACAGTTTTTACATGTTTAAAAAAATCGTATTGAAACATAATAATATTAAAATCTTTTTGATATATTTAAGGGTTTTAGTGAAAGAAAGTGTCAGAAAGTGTCTGTAAAAATAATGTGAGATGCGATCAAGTTCATGATCTTACTTTTGATGAAGAAAAATTTTCCGCCAACAGCCGCCATTTTTTTTTCGAATGTGTTAAAAATTTATGAATATATAAACTGAATTAAGTGACTTTCTTTTATTATAGAAACTGAAAAGAATGTGAAGGAGTTGACGAGAGGAGCACTCTATAGCTTCATCAAGGAGTGTCCTGAACGTTCACTTGACAAAAAGATAAAATATATGGAGGACATCCTCACGAAAATCACGAATTGTCCACCAGAGAAAATCAACGAGTTTAAACAAAAAATAACATTCTTCAAGGCGGAATTTAAACGAAGGTGGATAGCTGCATCTCATAAAGGTGAAAGATTTATCAAAAATAACGAAACGTGGCTTGCAGGTACTGTGAAGTTAACAATGTGGTCAAAACAAAAGGCGGGTCGGCCCTTAGTGGATTTCGAAGAATCTAGTGACCGCAGTAAAAGGCGCAAAACAAAAGAGTTAAGGGAGCAGGTACCTGATACAGTATTGACTTATGCTGCCCAAATGAGTCTACGGGCTGCAGGTAAAAGCGATGCATCCGCAGTTTTAAAAGAATTAACGAAATCTCCGAGGAGAGCCTGTAAAGTTCGTAAAACAATAATCAGCTCAAAGAAACGAAAAAACACCGAGCCTTTAACTACAACGTAGACATTATCAATGTTCGTAGAAGCTGATCTATCCCGAAGACAATATAATATAATACGAAATGCAAGTCCAAAGCTCTATCCATGTTATTCATTAATACAAAAAGCAAAAATGGAATGCTATCCTAAGCCAGATTCATATCGTGTTACTGATACTTGTGCCGAAACAAAACTGCAACATTTATTGGATAATACCACATCACGCCTTTGTAAATATCTTGAAGAAGTTCTTCTTGATATTTCTGAAGAGGAAAAAGAAAACCTAGAACTAATATCGAAATGGGGCTGCGATGGGTCTCAACAAGCCCAATTTAAGCAGAAATTCCAAAATAATACCGATAGCGATGCTAACATATTCCAAAGTTCATTTCTGCCTTTAAGATTAATTTCAAATAATGGAAGTCACAAAAAAGTTATTTGGCAGAATCCCGTTACATCAAGTCCGCGATTCTGTAGACCAATTCGCATCAGGTTTGTTCACGAGACCAAAGATATTACCAAAGAAGAAATTAATTACATAGAAAATCAAGTTCAAAACTTAGTGATTTCCCAAGTGCCAGTAACCAATGGTGTTTTGAAAGTAAAGCACACATTTTTACCTACTATGGTAGATGCAAAAGTGTGCAACGCAGCAACAAACACTTTGTCTACAATGCGTTGTTATATATGCAAAGGGACGTCCAAAGAATTTAATAAATTAGAAATGAAACGAGAAAAAAATCCTGAAACATTTAAATTTGGATTGTCTATTCTTCACGCGAGGATACGATTTTTTGAGTCAATTTTGCACTTGTCCTACAAATTACCAATTAAAAAGTGGCAAACAAGATCAACGGCTGACAAAAAATCAGTTGAAGATGAGAAAAAACGAATACAGCAGGCGATAAAGGAAGAGATGTCTTTGTTAGTTGATATACCAAAAGCTGGCTTTGGAAACACTAATGATGGCAACACTTCACGTAGATTTTTTTCTGATCCAGAAACAGCATCAAGAATAACCGAAGTGAATTTAGATCTAATAAAGAGATTCAAAATAATTTTAGAAGTAATTTCAAGTGGTCATCAAATAGATGTAAACAAATTTGCGATCTTCTCCAAAGAAACGGCAGAACTCTATGTGAAGTTGTATGGGTGGCATCCGATGACGCCCACTATCCATAAAATATTGGCTCACGCACCTTCGATAATCAAATATGCCATTTTACCTATTGGTCAACTTTCAGAAGAAGCTGCTGAAGCTCGTAATAAACACTTCCGGCAGTATAGACTGAACTTCGCAAGAAAGTTCTCAAGAATACAATGTAACAAAGATGTTCTTGATCGATTATTGTTAAGCTCGGATCCATTTATTTCATGTTCGCGACCTGTAGAAAAGCGAAACAAAAAGGCCTTCTCAAAAGAGGCATTACAATTCCTTTTACCGAGTTTGCCAATAGATCCAGTATTCGAAGAAGAGGAAGAAATAACAAACAAGACCTCCGATGAAGAAAATACGTATTATTCTGATGAGGATGATACATTAATAAAAATTTGAATAATTAAGAAATATTTTTACATGTAAATACCTTCTTCCTTAGAAAACAAGCTAACGTTTGATAATCAAAATACAAAAATTAACATCCAAAATATATAAAACATAAAAATATACAAAAAAAGATCATTTAAAGACGATTAAAACGTTAAAATAATTTTGGCCAGCTTTTTCTTTAAATACCCGTCCGTGCGTCACTCAGTTTACAAAATGAAAAACTTGAAATATCGCGTTATTTACGAGTACGAGTTCCACCGTGGCACCAGTGCTGTAGAAACGGCTCGAAGGATTAATGATGTGTATGGCAACGGTGCCGCAAAAGAAAACACAGTGCGTTTTTGGTTCCAACATTTTCGTTCTGGAAATTTCGACCTGCAGAACAAGCCCCGTGGACGGCCGGAGACCAAAGTTGATAATGAAGAATTGAAGGCTATTGTGGAAGCGGATCCATCGCAAACCACATCCGAGCTAGCTGCAGGCTGCGGTGTTAGTGATAAAACTGTTTTAATCCACTTGAAGCAAATTGGTAAGGTGAAAAAGCTTGAAAGGTGGGTACCTCACGAATTGAGTGAAGCAAATCAACAAACGCGCGTTGACTGCTGCGTTGCATTACTCAACCGGCACAATAATGAAGGGATTTAAAATCGAATCATTACCTGTGATGAAAAATGGATCCTGTACGATAATCCGAAGCGCTCATCGCAATGGCTGAACCCTGCCGAACCAGCCAAACCATGCCCCAAGCGAAAATTGACTCCAAAAAAGTTACTTGTGAGCGTTTGGTGGACAAGTGCTGGTGTCGTTCACTACAGCTTTCTTAAATCTGGCCAGACGATTACGGCAGATGTCTTTTGTCAGCAACTGCAAACCATGATGGAAAAGCTAGCTGCTAAACAACCGAGGCTGGTTAATCGCTCTAGGCCACTGCTGCTTCATGATAACGCTAGACCACACACTGCACAACAGACGGCTACCAAATTAGAGGAGCTTCAATTGGAATGTCTAAGACATCCACCGTACTCTCCGGACCTTGCCCCAACAGATTACCATTTTTTTCGAAATTTGGATAACTTCTTGCAAAGGAAAAAATTCAACTCCGATGGGGCAGTCCAAACCGCCTTCAAAGATTTTATTGATTCCCGTCCGAATGGTTTTTTTAGTAAAGGGATCGATGAACTACCTATGAGATGGCAAAAGTGCATAGATAGCAATGGTACATACTTTGATTAAATAAATATATTACTAGCAGGAAAGCAATCAGCTTCGCCGATTGCTTACTGCTAGGCCCTGCGGGCGGCTATTGTGGCCGCTTCGCGGGCAATGACGGCCGCTCCGCGACCAGCCATGGCCGCTGTGCGGCCAATTGTGTTTGCTGTGCAGCAAACACAATTGTTTACCTATGCCTACGTCAGCCGCTTCGCAGCCAATTGTATCTGGGAAATTTCCATCTTTGCTATTGTGGCCGCTTCGCGGCCAATGACGGTCGTCCCGCGGCCAATTGTGTTTGCTCTGCAACAAACACAATTGATTTCCTTACTGTTACAAAGTTAATAGAATTTGATAATTGGCCGTATTCTGAAGTAAGCGTTAATTCTTTTTTTGTTTATTGACAGTTACTGTATAATATTGTGATGCTGTCAACTCTGAGTTTTTAAGTTTGGCTGGTTTAAAAATAATGAATTCATCAACATTGAGGAGAAGAAAATCAGGTTTTAGCGTCTATGGTAGCTGTCAGTGACAGACAAAATTTCAGTGAAAAAATCAGGTTTTACTGTCTATGGTAGCTGTCAGTGACATACAAAAAATGAAACAGCTATCGAATTCTTCTTTGTATTTATTTTTATCGCTAAAATTACAGCGTCTTATTTATTAATAAATTACATAGCATTTTGGTTTAATGATTATTGATAAATGAATGTATTTTAAAAATATATCATTTTGTAGTCCATTTCACGACCATCATCTTTAATACTATCCACATAATAAAATATAAAGATTGGACCTTCTAAACGCCCGAGTACATCTTCGTTAATCAATCGAGCATGTTCATTCTTTGGACACAGTATCGCTCGTTTACTCATTAGGGGAACATCCGCTATAGAATGTACTTCATTATATATGCTTTGAACAACATTTTGACTTACACTTTCATTTGGAATAAGCACTGATGACGCATACTTTCCTTCCACAGGAGGCAGCTTTCCATCGCCTAAATCTAAAAGCCACTGTGTAAATGAATTTTCACCTTCTAAAGCGGGGACATTTGTTTTCAAATTGAAAATAGTAAAATTTTTCCAATGTTGGCTGTTTTTAATAGATGTCGCTACTAACTGACCGCGAGAAATCCTTCGAGAAACTGGTAGAATTTGTCTAGTTGCCGCCCAAAATGATTACTTTATTGCCAAAAATATCTTTATTATTCAATTATATCTAAAGCTATAACTGGCGCCATCGGTGCTTCATCCCAGATGATAACATCAGCTGCACTTATAATTGCACGGTTCTTGGATGTCACTCTGCATGTTGTGTTATTCTATAAATCAAGAAGTAAATTAAAAGCCATGTGACATGTACGTCCACCTGGTAATAAAATTGCTGATATTCCTGTCCAAGCAACAGATAAAACTTTCTTAGATCTTCCTCTTCAAGTATGTATAATAGTCTTATAAAGGAACGTTTTACCTGTGCCACCAGGACCGTCAATAAAGAAACATTTTTTTGTTTCAGGTACATCTGAAATTTTTTACTTAATATACTGTCGAAAGCACAATGTTGTTCTCGATTGAGTTTTCCAGCCATCTCTAACCCTAAAGAACTTTCTAATGCTAAATTAATATCAACCACTTCATTATAAGTATTGCTGTAATCTGGTCCCGGCAAACATGTGATGTGCATGAAGAATTTTCATTTATTAATGCCTTTTGAATATACAAAAGGGAACAATTTGGTGCAATTTCTGCAGTAGCACCTTGACGACTAAAGTCTTCTGACATCAAATCTTTGAAATCGTTCCACAGCTGCAACGGATCTGGTGGGAGGCAATGAATCATTAATAAGACAAATAGGTCGCGAAGAGCTTTGGGCATCATATACGTTGAAGCTTCAGCCATGCAACGCTGCCATTCTCCAATACCATCGATGAGTCCTAATTTTCGTACTGCATCACGAAATGTAGGAAGTAGACAACCATTAACAGTCCGCAAAGATTCAAAGGACGTAGCGCCAGTCACTTGTAAAAGAATAAGTCTTAAATGGTATAATTCTATATTTCTAGGAGAAACGGGGGACATGCGACCAATAATCTTGTCCCCGCCACATTGCCTCTTCTTCCACTGCTTATTGCTAGAAAAAACATAGAAATTAGTTAAATCCTGATACTTAATATTACTTGGTTAAGTTTAAACCATGCAGTTAATGTTGTATTATTTAAGGCTGTAGAGTCCAACCAAATTCACCTGATGGAAATAACAATGGAAAAACCATCGGATCTAAATGTTTTGATAACATATTAATACGCTGGAGACCTCCTACATTCTTAGGGTGAACAGCAAAATCTACGTTTGGCGGTAACCTACCTTCGTAATCTGCTACATACACAATGGCGACTTCATTATTATTAGATGGAGCATTATACCTTCTTTGGTCATCTAACGAAGAACGCGTAAAGAGTAGTTGAATATTCCGCATCTGGCCCCCGTGCTCTGCAACTATAGATTCTTCTTCCTCAACCGCTTCTTTCAACCTTTTGATTGGAGAGCATATGGACTTACACGACGGATGACATTATCAATAGTTTCCATTATATTTTGTTGACATCTAAGGTTAGACGGATGGCTCATACGTACCCTGACTGCTTCATCCGCATCGTAAACATATAGTTGCGCATATGCCGGCACCTCTCCATCACTCTGCAAACTTCTAGACGTTCTATGATATACTTCACCTGAAATTTTTAAACAATACGGGCCTACACCTGGTATGTCACTTATTTGCACTCCGAAAGATGCAAATGCATTAGCACAGTTGTACTGCACATTTAAAATAAGATTTCGCATTTCTTCCTTCAGCATACACTCTTTGCCTAGCATTTTTACGTTCCCGCTGGTCAGCATTCCTTCTTTCACATTCCTCTTCTGTTATATTTGACAGTCTACGTCTGGCATTTCTTCTTTCATATTGTGAACTCGAATCGCATTATCAAATTGCCGGTTTGTGATGTTGAGTCTATAATAAGTTGAGTCTAAAAATAATAATATTTATGTATAAATACGGAGAAAATGACACGTAAAATGACATTCGCGCCACGCGCTGTGAGTCTTTTGAGGTTATATGAGAGACGTTATGACGTTAATCTAAGGTTGAGTTCACTTTGCAGTTTAAATAAAATATAAAGCGTAATAAATGTTTAATAAATAAATGTTTTGAACGTTTATTGAAGCAAGATTAATGCAAAAACAATAAAAAGAAAAGCGTAAACGTATACTTACTGTCAATAGCATAAAGCGTCATTCTGTGGTATGACCAGCACAAAAATTCGTTGACTGCAATTACGTTGGCTGTTTTAAATACACGGATTCCACGAAAATATTTAAAAAAATCTATAAATTGCGATATTTTAATTTTCGATAATTTGGATTTGGATGTTTTTTGATATCAGTTTGTTCGTATTCCTATATTTTTTAATCCTTTTAATGTACTCTAAAATGTTTTTTTTTTAAACTGGCAACAGAAATTATCAGTATGCAGAAACGACATTGGTTGGAGTAATTAATATATAGATAATAAAAAAAAATCGGCTTTATGTTCCTCCCATACTAAACGCCAATTTCATATGTAAGGACCTATTATTATTTATATATTAATATAAATTAACTGTGTTTTCACCACTTTTTTATTGAAAATATCAACGTGTTTCAGAGCCCATGACCCCTTCGTCAGGATACAGTTGTATACTAACAAAATTGAATTTAAAAATCGAAGTATAGGCAATCAAAATCTCAGAGATCACCAACTGAAACTGAATCGTGCAGCATTTTTGACAATACCAAGGAAGAACTTCTTATCAAACCGTGTGGTTGATAGCTGGAATAAGCTTCGAAGGAACGTCATTGAAGCAACCACAGTGGACACCTTCAAAAAAAGACTAGATATTTTTTTAGAAACAGATCAATGATTATATTTATATACGTATGTATTCTTTTTTATCTTTTCTTTTTCTTCCGTTATAGTAATCTCCATTTTTTACCTCTTTTCTATGTTTTTTTTTCTCTAGTACTTACTCTTAAATTGATATTTAAATGACATTGTAGAAAACCTGGGGTATATCAGTTCACAAGCTGCTCACCCACAAATAAACAAATAACCAAAAATATTAAAAAGTTATAGCTCTCTCCAGTTTAAAATCTCCAAGGTTAATATGTCTCTGAGGATGTTGTCGATCCATATTGATTTTGACCTCCCTAAGCTCCTTCGCCCTCTCGGTTCTTTTTTTGTCTCTTGTTGTTCGATTATTTGTACCAAATATTACCTCATAATCTATGCGATCACCTTTATTTGTTTTGAATAAATATTAGGTCCTTACATATGAAATTGGCGTTTAGTATGGGAGGAACATAAAGCCGATTTTTTTTTATTATAATATATTTATTTAATCAAAGTATGTACCATTTATATCTATGCACTTTTGTCATCTCATAGGTAGTTCATCGATCCCTTTACTAAAAAAACCATTCGGACGGGAATCAATAAAATCTTTGAAGGAGGTTTGGACTGCCCCATCGGAATTGAATTTTTTCCTTTGCAAGAAGTTATCCAAATTTCGAAAAAAATGTTAATCTGTTGGGGCAAGGTCCGGAGAGTACGGTGGATGTCTTAGACATTCCAATTGAAGCTCCTCTAATTTGGTAGCCGTCTACTGTGCAGTGTGTGGTCTAGCGTTATCATGAAGCAGCAGTGGCCTAGAGCGATTAACCAGCCTCGGTTGTTTAGCAACTAGCTTTTCCATCATGGTTTACAATTGCTGACAATAGACATCTGCCGTAATCGTCTGGCCAGATTTAAGAAAGCTGTAATGAACGACACCAGCACTAGTCCACCAAACGCTCACAAGTAACTTTTTTGGAGTCAATTTTCGCTTGGGGCATGGTTTGGCTGGTTCGGCAGGGTTCAGCCATTGCGATGAGCGCTTCCGATTATCGTACAGGATCCACTTTTCATCACAGGTAATGATTCGATTTAAAATCCCTTCATTATTGTGCCGGTTGAGTAATGCAACGCAGCAGTCAACGCGCGTTTGTTGATTTGCTTCACTCAATTCGTGAGGTACCCACCTTTCAAGCTTTTTCACCTTACCAATTTGCTTCAAGTGGATTAAAACAGTTTTATCACTAACACCGCAGCCTGCAGCTAACTCGGATGTGGTTTGCGTGGATCCGCTTCCACAATAGCCTTCAATTCTTCATTATCAACTTTGGTCTCCGGCCGTCCACGGGGCTTGTTCTGCAGGTCGAAATTTCCAGAACGAAAACGTTGGAACCAAAAACGCACTGTGTTTTCTTTTGCGGCACCGTCGCCATACACATCATTAATCCTTCGAGCCGTTTTTGCAGCACTGATGCCACGGTGGAACTCGTACTCGTAAATAACGCGATATTTCAAGTTTTTCATTTTGTAAACTGAGTGACGCAAAGAAAAAAACAATTGAGGAAAAAACAAATGAATTATAATTTTCAAAACACAAATACATGAGTAAATAGCTGTATAAATTTGGATTTGGAATTCCTAACCAAAGAGAAGATATTTGAGATCAAATTTGCCAGTACGGCAAAACGCCAATTTTATATGTAAGGACCTAATATTATATGTTTGTCCGTTCGCAATCAAACCAGAGCAATGTTATTGTAACAGAGTTTAAAAGGATTATATTTCTCCCGCGCCGGCGCGCGACAGTGCCGCTGTGCATGACTAACGCCATCTAGCCTCGGTGTATAATTTCACAGAAGCAACGGCATTTACGAAATGACACGGGAAACTCAAATGTGTCCTCAGGAAAGACATTAAATATAGTAATAGACATTAATCAATCGTCATCCTGAGGGGCGTACATTTATTTATTGTCGCCTATCCAGATAGCAAGGACATTCTTACCATGATATTCATGCTTCTTCTTACAGATCTTTTTTACTAGTACAAAACTATGCAGAATATATTTTCTAAAGCATTTACGTCGTTTCAGTTAGTACCCGTGTATTTAGAATAATTAATTATTATCATCTAAACGTAAACGTTCACTTTGGATCTTTGTAGTCAAAATCATGACATTATATACTAATTTAAACTCAATGGTATATCTATTTCATGCTTTTACGGTTTTGATTTCCAGTATAATAACAAATCATGTAGCGCAGAAGAGCTTGGCTTAAGCTTTCCAGAAGCTGTCAAAGGCAACGTGCTTATCTGATTTACAAACAGAGCTTATAGAAGTCACCTTTATGAGAGTTTTGAACTCGGGAACAATATATCTATACACATTGGAAATATCTAATCTACCCCTTTCTCAGGGAGTACGAAGTAACCCCAATGGTATTACGCTGGCAGAGAAACCCGACATTGCCATTACGATTATTCATGGTACCGCAAGAAGAATAAGACTCGCTTCTAAAAGTTATCGATGAATTTGAATATAAAAATATTAATAGTGACTAAATTAAACCAAACTCATTTTTTTTATAAATTGTACATTATATCATTTAATTGCCTTATTCTCACGTTTGCCATTATTGATATTACATCTAATGCTGTAATTTTTATATTAAAAATTATTCTTACTTAAAAAGCTCTGGAACAAGGAAGAAATTTATCATGACTAATAAGCCTATTACCATTAATATTTCAGGTGATATGCGAATTATGAAAGTGAGATAATCTCTGTTGTGTATATGTGTATATTATTGACAGGAATTTTTAAATTATCCATTAGATGATGTGCTTCTGGATCTAGTAATTAAGACGCTCCCCAAGAAAACAATGTTCGGATCGGGACAATAGAAACATTAACGTTTAAAGATGTTTACTGTATCTATGTTTTGAACATATTTAGAAGTACATGCACCTGCATTCTACGCAGTCTAATCATGTTAATACAATATTCACATCTTTTCTGTAACTTCACATCGCCAATAATCTACTCGAAAAAAAATAATCGCCTCTAGTCACCATAGCCACGATTTCAATCTAAAACATTCGGAGCCACTGGGAGTGGAAAAAATTTCTTGTTTTGTCGCGAGCATTATTGCATACCCAAGTTGTCTGAGAAAATTGAAAAATTTATCGAATTGGGTTCAATCACAGAAAATATGTTTCAATTTTCTTATTCGATGTTTTATGATAACGTGAATTTATTTAGTGATGTAGTAAATTATAATTTACAAATCATTATACCTTTTGCAAAATTTAAATATAACTTCGAATTTATAACAAAAGTTTTTTAAATTAGTAGATAATGATAATTAAATTACAATAAATACATAATGAATCCAATCAATTTAACTTATGGTTAGTGATCCCAGTAAAATTTACAGTATTTATTAAACGTGTAATCTTAAAACTTTCGGGATCACTATTTTTGGTAAATCTCCGGGTACCAAAATTAGAAAAAGACTAAATGATCAAACATTCGATGCTTTGCTATTATTTTTGAGCATGTCGTTCATTATAATACACATTTATAATGAAAATTAAAAAAATAATAATAATAATTTATCCTATTTTGAAACTATAAATTTCCTCATATAGTTACACTTTAATAATCATCAGTGGAAAGTTTGAAATAATTTAATATTTTTTATTTAATTTATGTTAGTTTAAGATTTGCTGTTAAGTTTTCCTAAAAATTAATAAAATTAATTTTTTATTTTCCCTTCTACATGTCACGTGACTCGAAACCTGCGGCGTACCAATCGCCTGGGATTATGGATTCACGAAGAGTGAAAATTCATAATAGTGCGTCTAGACTCGTTGTCAAAACCAAACTAACTTTTTTTAAACCATGCTCAACCGTATCTGAAACGTGCTGTACTTGGTGGTGAGAAAAAATGATCGCTCGGTTACGCTTGACTAGACATGTCCAAAGAATGTATTCTCCAGTAGAATCAAATATGGCACTGCATCAGTAACCCCCATAGTACACCACCGGGGATTACTTCGAATTGGTAGACCTTTATTTTTATTCAATTTTTATTAGAAAAAGTCATGACACCCGAGTGTTCTATGAATATCACATTTTTATTTACTTATAAATATATTCAGATTGTAACAAAATTTTGTTTAAAAAAATAGAAATAAGAATACATTTATTTCTTAATGAAGATAAATTACAGAAGTCTTCTAGAAACGAAGCTATTTATATGGGAAACGTGAATAGAAGTCTGTATTTTTTATAGGGTGGCCCAATGGTGGATTTTAGCCTTGATTGAATTGATGACAGTCACATCGTATTACATTTTTTAATATACAAAAGAAAGACAAAATTAATACGCCTGCATCCGCCTTCTCTACCGTATTCAGCTTCCAGACAGGACAATCCACATTTTATATTTAAAAATAATGTGGATTGTCTTTATTTATTATCATGTATTGATTTTAACTCTTTTCCGACCCAAAAAATATAAAACTAAGGCAGCTAAAAAATCGGTTATCAGTAGAATCATTAACTTGTTCTTGCAATACAAGAATTCCCTTGGCATCAACTTTCTTGCAGACACAAAGTCGGTATACTCTTAAGTAAAAGCTTAAAATAATGAATTCATAGGCTTAAAATTTACGAACAACACACACGTAAATACACACACCCATATACATACATACGTACACACACATCTATACACACCACACTTTTAATTAAGTAATTGTATAGATATTATTGTATGCGATTAATAGATGTATGAAGCAGACATTTTTCAAATGTTTTAATATTTTTCTTTGTAAAATATTTTAATGCATCGTAAGCTTCAATTCCAATAAATAAAAAATATAAATAAAAATATGATGCAAAATGGGAAAATCGGAAATTGGTGAGTTCTCGAATTGAAAATCTATCCCTATTCCCGTGTTACTTTCAAAACTCGTTAACTTAACAAATTCTAAATTTATTACCTTTAATTTTGTTTGATGTTTACTATAATATATTCTCTTAACTTTAAAATATTCTCTTTTCCGACATAGTACTTAATTTACTACGCCTTAAAAATCTGTGAATCTTTGTAATTGGTTAATGCAATGTACACTGTGCCCTAACGTTTTAATGATTGAAATTGTTATGATTCTTCAATTGAATAAAAAAAAATTAATTCAGAGATTGTATCATCAAATCCTATTATCAAAATAAAACAACACAAAATTATCAAATATAAATCTAATTAACACGGCCTAGGGTCGATCGGTGAAAACAAAATGTGAACCTTTCAGTATATCAAAGTACACTGGCATTGCGACTGATTGGTAAAATTAACTCGAGAATTACTCAGCTTGGTAAAACAAACCGAGTTAAAATTCGACAAATCAACCGCAGAGGAGGCGAGGCAGTAAAACCATAATTAAAGTTATGATTGTTTGCTTTATTGATTTGGAATCATGTGAATAATTGAATTTGTTTATTCAGTTATCCTGACCCTACTAGAGCACTTTATTTATTAGGGCCAACCAGTTTCGGGAAATAACGTTTCTTCCATCGGGGTAGCAAAAAACTGATCCTGGAAAAAAAATATATTTTCAGTATACTACATTCATTTTATTCCTACGTTTTTTTTACGTTAAAACAAATCCTATATCAAACTTTTTTAATACATACATTTTAAACAAATAGTATCATGAAAGATTTAAGAAAACGATATTAAAGATCGTGAATTATTGGATAAATATGTAATTAAATCAAATAAAGGACAAGTCTGTTTATTTTAGTTGGTTATCTACGCTATTTTTACTAATTTTACATACCTCACATATATTTTAGAATTAGAAGTAATCTAGAATATACATGTAAAATACCTCTGTATGTATGTTAATAAAATAAGTAATGAGTCAAATAAGTCATCTTTCTTTATATACATGTAAATAAAAAGTATGATTATTTTCCATTAAATGTTTCGACAATTCTGAAAAATCATGATAATATAGATGAAAATCTCTACCGTTCGACCGATCGGACTCAAAATTTGGTAACTTATTCTTTAGAACCCGGCGGGTAACAAAGGCGACATTTCCTTCCTCCCCTTTTACCCCTTCTCCTCCCCTGATATATTATCAATGAAAATCTGTACCGTTCGACCGATCGGACTCAAAATACGCAAACTTATTTTTTAGGACCCGGCGGACAACATAGGTAACATTTTCTTCCTCCTCTTTTACCCCTTCCCCTCTCCCTGATATATTGTTAAAGAAAATCTGTACCGTTCGACCGATCGGATTCAAAATTTGCAAATTTATTATTTAGGATTAGATGGGTAATATAGGTGACAGTTGCTCTTCCCTCTCTATCCCATCCCCTTGCCCAAATATATTTTCTGTACAAATCTACACCGTTTGACCGAACTGACTCAAATTTTGACACGTAGTCTTAGGGAACCGGTGGGTAACATAGGTGATATTTCCCCCCTCACCGTTTACCCCACCCCACTCTATAAGTTGACTAGATTTAAAAACATGTTGTGTGTCATTAGATTTAACTAAATATAGTCACTAAAAGCCAAGTACCGCGTTAAAATGTAATTTTTAAATCTTTTATATTAACTTTACCGCCGTGAACGTAGAAAATCTTGAAGTGAAAATTAACACGCATCCCGTCATTCAATCGTGCTGAAATTTTGCAAATTGATTTGATGTCGATGATAATGCATTTTTACATACTTTTTTATCAAACATACATACATGCACACAAAAAATGCAAATTTATTTAAGATATTTGGTTAAGTACCTACCTATTTTCTGGCAATATTTTTAAATTGTCGAAACAAAACTCTTCAAAATGACAACCAATAAAATTAAACAGAAACCAAGATCTCGCATATAAAGTTTTATTTTTTAATTTACTCTTCAACAGGCCAAGAAGCTTAATTACAAAAGAAGAAAATATCACAAAACACCCAGACCTGAGTAAATCACATAGATTAATTGTGACCTCACCGGAAATCGAGCCCAGAACCCTCGGTGTGAGAAGCCAGTGTCGTACCCCAGTGGCTACGAGGGCCGCCAGAAATAATTACATTGAAAACTGTGTTTTTATAGGTTATTTTTTTTTAATTATTCTTAGAACTTTCGAACCATTGGCGTTGTTGTAGACATCGACCGACGAACATAGAAAATATTTTCAATTTCCCTTCACAAATAATATTCAAATAAGAATGGTTAGCATTCTGGTGCAAAAGAAACGCTATAAGACATTTCGTTTCTGATTGTTTCTTCTTCACTAAACCGAATGCAATATCGTTATATTCTTCTCGGTTGCGCAAAATACCTGAGAATTTCGAAGGCCAATTTGAAGAATACATTTTGTTTTACCCTTTTCATTTCATAACTTTTTTTTTTAATTATTGCAATTCTTTTAAGAGGAGAGAAGTATTGATTTTTTTACAGATTCACATTTGAAGGCGTCACTATAAAAAGGATCAATACAAAAAATTTACAGGAGAAAATGGTCGCGCCGGTGTCCACGTACTATATTTTTTATGACATGTGTATCGAACGCCTGTGCATGAGCGAGGATATGTCAGGCTTATCACCTGATGTCAATACTCCGGTGCGCCGATTGTCACTTTTGGCCGCACCTGCAACGTCCAATTGTTAATCGACCAGCAACTGCGTTATATAGCATCTGTTACAGGAACATCACAGCCCACTCCTGTCGACATAGAACGCGTTCGCACCACTCTTTTTATTAATCATCCCCGCGTCGCCATCTTATTATTATTAATTCGCGATAAGATACCTTGGTGAAGACGGTATTTCAACATATCTACCAGTATCAGTACTGAGTTTGTGGCAAATCGGAGATTCCACAGGTGAGACTTTCATTGTTTTGTTCTGTATATGAGCGTCCGCATCGTATGCTGAAAGATTTTTTTTTCTCTCTTTGGAGTTTCGTATAGTCATAAATTACGAAAGCGTACAATTTTTAGTTTCTGCCAAACCAGAGAGAAAAAACACTTAGTGAAATTAACGACCAGATTTCTCTCTTAATTTTACGATTTCTTTGTTAATTCATGTTTTCAAGCAATCCCAGTAACATCGTCGAGCTATCAGCAACCGTTATATTTGATAATACCAGGTAATAAAAATAAAATAAAATATTTTTCAAAACAATAAATCAAATATTTTTCCTGATGATATACCCTTTTTATGGGGACGCCTTGAATTTTTAATGCAAAAGAGGCTTTGACAAAAAATATTGTCCGATAATTATGGCATAAAGTTACCCTTGTAGAGCAGTTATAAAAAAAAATTAGCCCAAATGACCGACGAATTTCCGTACGATACGATAAAAGAAGAATAATACTTAATATTTGCATCACATTACTGACATAACTTGAGAATATGCAAACTGCTGTTATATTTCAACCCATCCCATATATTTTCATCTCCCTTGTGTCCACTTACTCGATACATTGCCAAATCCCACACTTCCACTTTATTACCCCATGTTCTGCATATTATGCATTTCCTACGAAAATGTAATAAAGAGAAAATGTAATAAATGGCAAAGAAAAACTCTAAGAAGTAGGTTTCCTCTAC
Source organism: Agrypnia vestita (assembly GCA_016648135.1). Classification (NCBI taxonomy): domain Eukaryota; kingdom Metazoa; phylum Arthropoda; class Insecta; order Trichoptera; family Phryganeidae; genus Agrypnia; species Agrypnia vestita. Next base: position 77,096 of record JADDOH010022970.1, on the reverse strand, counting down.
CATTTGAGTGAAAAATCACAAAATACGAGTATGTAGGTAACAAAAATAAGATATCAAGATTTATTATAGATGTGTCTCATAGAGACGAAGCTATTTTTGATGTGTAATATCTTTACTCTTGCTTTCCTGCAATCTGTGGCAGTGATTTTGTGAAAAAGGACGGAAATGCGTAACAGGAAATAAGACGCTGGGGAAGCGCGCGCAATTTGACCATTCATTTGACCAATGGAAAAAAATCATCGTTTATAAACAAATCATGATGTCCAGCAAGTCCACACTTCCAACAGCCAGCCCTTCTGATTTTGTATATATGTTACGTGGCTAGTGTCAAGCGTGTGGATGTTGTAACTTTGATATATTTTGGCTTATATCTTCAAAACTTTTTTTTGGCAATAATATAAACAATAACTACCCTTTATGATTTACATTCTCAAATTTTATGTAATTTTTGTGATCATTTTTGATTAAGTTTTCATACAAAGTGTATGGTGGCACACTACCGCCATCTACGAAAATAAATAAAAACATTTAATTGACGAAACACATTTCTAAACAAAATGCGTATGTAGATAATATATATATGGTACCTACCTAGTGCGGCAAAATTCAATAATAAGTAAATGCACATACATTATCTTTACTTGTATTTACTAATTAATAAATATATATGTATTAGCTTTTTTAAATTTTGATGTTAATTTCTGTCGTTGCTCTATTGATATTTTTAATTGTGAGATTTCAAATGTTACACATCATATGCGACTACTGTAAGGCTCGCTCGTTTTTTTTTTTGTATGGGAAAGTAGGTATGGAAGACACACAAAAGATTACGAAAAATAAGATAGTTATTTCATTGAAAAATTTAATTATTAAAAACGTGGTTATCAGAATAATAATAAACATCGAAAAATAACATAAAGAATAGTATTTTATGACATGAAAAAATAATTGTATCCAATTACGTATATCTCATATATACGTAAATATATAATTGAATGCTAGTATCTTTGTCTTTATTCCCTCTCCAATCCTATTTTACAATAGTGGACCAATATACACCAGTAATTGCTTAGTACTCCGCTTAAAAATTAAAGAGGTACCTACCATATCAGCTGAGAAATCTATTCATACTATTTCATGAGAAGGACTGCACATGTCTCTAGCATATTCCCTTCAAATATTAAGGTTTTCAGATTGGGAACATATATATAATACAACTTTAAAAAAATTGATAATGCGTGGGTGATGTACAAATTTAGTTTAATGTGAAATAAAAAAATCATACGAGACCACGAAGTAATTCATAAAAAAATTAAAAATCATTAATTCAGATAAATTACACACGTCTCACAGCGAGAAGCTGCCAATCTTTATTGGCCATCCATAGGGCTCACGACCTGTCTTTAAGGTTAACTTAAGCGATCACTTTATACAATGTAACGTCACCATATTCCACCAAAGATTAAATCACACTTTTGAAAGTTGTATAAACCTATATGCTATGCACCTTTAACTCTTAACTTTCAAAATTTGATCTTAGATGGCGTCGGCAGGTCCGTAATAAAACATCCTATAAAAAAGTCTTCCATACACGTTTCTCATATAAATTGCTTCATTTCTTTGAAACTGCTATAATCTTAAATTAATAATCATCCCTCTGTGGATAAAATCCAGTAATTGTGTTCTCAGAACATACATAAATAATATCGTTTTGGATTGGTTTAGCGAAGCAATAAGCACTTCAACATTTTAAATTTATATTTATAAGTATTTTCTAGAATTACTAGCTTATCTTTGACAAGCATAATTTCTCGGTAAGACGTTACCAAAAGAAATATAAAGATTTATCTTATTTAAAATTCTTGGAATGCACACCCACAGCTCTCAAAGTTTAAGGGACTAACAATAAAAATCAACCAAATTTAACCCTGTTCGGGATTATAAGCAAAGGTGGTAAAAAAAATCTACATTAATATTATAAGTTTACATACACAGTTTACTACATAAGTTTACATACACAGTTTACTACATAATTAATATTATAAGTTTAATTTGAAAGATGGCATTTATTGTGAAAATTTGCTAATTTTTTGAATATTTAGTATATTTTTAAATTCAAACTTTTGCTTTATAATTCATAATTATTTTTAAAAAATCAGAATAACAATAAAAGTTTTTCCATTCGGTGATTTTTCGTAAAAAAAAATATAAATATTACGGTAAAGCTAATTGTAAGTACACACAAAATAAATTGCCGTTGAAGTGCCTATCTACGCCGTTTATATTCATGACGTCATAACCATTGCACTTAAAGCGGGACTCCGATGATCCCGTTTTTGAAGGGTGACCATAATGCACAGTGAAAGAACTTTCAAAACACATTTTCTGCTTGATGATCTAAATTAGAATTTATTCAGAGAATATAATTGACGGATTTGGCGTTAACTTTCAAGAGATTATTCACGATGATCATTAAATTGGGAGAAAAACATAAACTATTTTACATCTACACGAGTACACTGACCACATTCAAATATAGTGTAACGAAATGGTAAAAGAGATTTCGTAAGAATGCCTCGTAATCAGTTCAGTTCAGATTCAGTGCCGATAAATCGGCGTTTATTACCTACTTAACTTTTTTTATAACAGCTTGAATCAAACATGATTAATGGTAAGAATAAAATAGTACAGAGTTTATGAATAAGATAGTAACAAGTACAATTTATAGTTTTTTTATGTGCATGCCTTTATCGTTACCTACCTCGATAGGTACATAAATTACCTGTTCTGAGGTAAGTAGCCATTCCATTCATTGGGACTTCATTAAAATGTCTAATTTCATGGTTGCATTATTAAAAGAATAAGAAGAAAATAAAGTAATGTAGTAAAAATATAATAAATAAAGTAAATAAGAATAAAAAGAAAAATAAAGTAAATTTAATTAAAGTAAAAAGTATACACATATATGAACAAACAAAAAGTGTAAATAAATTAATTAATTCCAAGGTAAATTTATAAGAACAAAAGTATAGAGAAAGTACAGAGTAAGTGTCATTAATGAGTGATCATCGGTCATCGTATCATCGGTTATCATCAGATCATCTGAGGCCTCTTCCAGGTGTCTTTTGCCAATTTTAAAGATAATGATGTTTCTTCTTTATTCAATCCTCGTTTCTCTACAATCTGTTCTGCGACAGTATTGTTCATTTGAGCATCTCTTCCAGCTGGTTTCTCTCAATATTAAATAGCCATTCAGTCAGCAATGCACGGAACTTTAGATGTTTTGCAATTGTGATCTCTTTTGGTAATTTGTTATACATCCGCGGTCCTAAGAAAATTGCATGCCTTTGAGCAAAAGAATTTTTCATAAACGGTACTTCCACTTTCCATAAAATTGTTGCTCTAGTACGGCTCTGATGCTTGACATATTGCAGTTGTTTAGTTTCATGCAGATTTTTTAATAATAATTTTATAAATAATTGCCTTATATTTAGAACCATGTGTTTCTGAAAAAGAGGCTCAGACTCATGATGGCTTTTTGTACCTTTATCAGTGAGTCTAATATTGTGATAGCTGCTTGACCCCAGCTCATTATACCAAAAATTTTGTTACTCTGGAAGAGTGCAAAATACATATTTCTTAATTGTTTCAGATTCAGAACATCCCTTAGTACTTCGAAGCTTAACTGTTAGCTTGTCTATATGGGCTTCCCATCTAATCTTATCATCAATGGTAACACCTAGATACCTGATCGTTTCGGAATATCTTAAAGACTCACATTTGTCGACACAGTTATTAATCATATCACATGTGTGAATGGATATATTGGAGTAATGTGACGGTTAACCTACCTTATTAATGAGAAAGGCAAGATATTTTGTTTTATTTACGTTTAATGTAAGTAAATTATTGTCAAGCCATAGTTTTTCAGCTTCATCTCAGTTTATTTGTAGACTTTATCCCATGTAGTATCTTTGTAAAGAATGACAGTATCATCTGCAAAATTGATGATTTTGGTGTCAATATCTTGAAAATTTGACAAGTTTTTTATATGTATATGAGAAAAAGTAAAGGACCTTAGGTGCTGCCCTGTGGTACTCCAAATTGTATATATTCTGGATCTTGTAGTTTTTTTGTAGTTTAGTGTGTAGTGTCACAAAGCTTCGTTGTGCGCGTTCTGTCGTCAATATAACTTTGGAACCACTGTAGGTTAATTCCATTTATACCAATATTTTTTAGTTTTTGGAATAAAATCGCATGGGATATTGTGTCAAAAGCTTTGGCTAAATCCAGAAACGCACTTAATATTCTATTACCATTATCCAGGTTGGGCACAATATACTCTCAAAGAAATTGCGTTTTGGGTACTCATATTTATTCAAAATCCGTATTGACTTTTTGATAGAATATTATTATTATTCAAAAACTTCATTATATGGTACTTGATTGCTTTCTCGATTATTTTTTAGAGTGAGCTAAGTAGCGATATAGGACGGTAATTAGTTATTAACAGTTTATCTCCACTCTTATAAATTGGACAGATGGTAGAGATTGTATATACTCTAAGGATGGTAGCTTCTTTTAGCGTTTTTGGGAATACACCTTGTGTATTCCCAAAAATGTTCGGAAGTCATTGATTAGATTTAGTTCTCACTGTTTTACAGTCCCGTGAAAATATTTCGTATTTCAGTCTCGCGAAGTTGTAAAGACGTAATTGGACCGTCGCCGCGTCTCTAACTGGCTCCAGCCAATTATTTATATTTGCTCCATGGTCACAGTAGCCCCGTTTTCGGCTGATTGCACACGCGGGGCGCTGCGATATCAGCGAGTGCATTCGGCAGCGTTTTATAGACGACTCCATAAATGCGAGGAGCCGCGCGAACCTCGTCGTGTATTTTTATTCGGTAGTTTGATAATATTGTAGCGAGGCACCGCCTCGCTCAGATTTTAAATTTCAACCCGAAATTGTTACGGGATTATTTTCCGTAGATAAGGTAAATACAAAATACAGCCGGCTGCATCGCGCAAAGGGTCCAATCCGGCAATAAGTTGTGAAAATAATATTCAGAAAAAATAAACACCCTAGAATCTGTACAGTGTTGAAAGAACGCAATATGATGATTTTCAATAATATTCAGAATATTTTGAGTTTTTCCAATTTTTTCAGATAGACTCACAATATTTTGAATGTAATAAACTGGTCTAAAAAGTAGTTTAAAAAATTGATATGATATTTCAGTGTATTCTAGTGTAATCCTAAGAATTTGAAAGAATCTCATTACATATATAAAGGACATTGCTTTAAAAAAATTTCAATAAAAAAATAGATATCTCATTACTGATATCTGTGGTTAATTAAGGGGAATGAAAAATATTTGGATGCCGGTCGCGCTAACGATAATTACAACATACATATGAAACGGGTTGTAAAACTTAATAAAAACAACTTCCAAAAATTGATAAATGTGGTATTCTATCATGTATGTTGAACGATACATTGTGTAAAGTGATCACTTAAGCCAGCCATACGATAGGTCGTTAGCCCTATGGACGCCTAAAAATTTCCATATTATCTAAATAATGATAATGCAACTCAACAAACACCACCTATTACATCCCCCCTCCCATCCATACTAGCCCCGCCCAGCAACCACATCCACTTTTCGACTACCCCTCTCCCGCTCCCGACCACCTCACCCCATGTAGTAGATTTCTTCTACTCTTAATAGTTAGTATGTTACTGAAGATGACGCAGTAAGCATTGAAAACGTTTTAATTAATTTTTTTAATTAAAATTTCATTGTGTGAGGTAAACAAAGTTGCGTTTTATTCGTAGTTAATAATTTATGAAATTCCAGATAAAATTACACCGAAAGAAATTTTAAATTTCAGATGTGTATAAAAATTTATGAGCATTATTTGTTTACATTTACAAGAGTTTATGATTACGTGAGCTCGTATGCATATATATTATTGTAAACCCCAGATAACTCAAATACTTCTTACACCGTCCAATAAATGGTATGACGTGCTTAATTGGAAGGAAATTGTGTGTACAAAATGGCAGCGCAGCTCCTCGAGTTGCCTGCACCGTAACGGCAGCGAACAATGATCATATTTTTAGGTGGAAAAGTGTAAAATCTCGTGAAATTCATCCAAGTTTGCTCCAATAGAATAGAGGTGCCTGCAATGGTAAGATATGAGTGTATGAGTGGGTAATTGCGTATAAAAAAGGCAAAACATCAATCAATGATGGCGAATGCTCCCGCCATGACAGTGATGTTCCTAGATGAAGGTAAAGTGTCCTTAAGTCACATTTAAAAATACCGTATTTCTTTTATATTTCTTATATTATATTATATTATATTATATTATATTATATTATATTATATAAAAATAGTATTTCTTTATACTATACATGTAGTATTTTTTTATGATATAAATTCAACTAAATGAATTTACCCTTTGAAATTGTATTATTATGCAACAGATTTATTTTCTTTCCGAGTAAAAACTACCTACTACCGAATTTAATAATTTTATGACCTTACCATTAGTATTTTACCGATCATTTTTTCGGATAGTCCTTTTTGAAGATTAAGGTATTCGAAAAATAGACCCTTAAAGTTGCTTTTATATGACAAGGCACTAATAATATATTTTTAAATAAAGTACAATAAATATTCGATGATTTTTTGGTGTAGCTGAATAATTTATACGCCCTAAATTAAATTATAAATTGGTGTAATAATAATAAACTTTACTTGAATATTAAAAAATGTCAAGTAGTCAGTTTTTTTTAAATAAAAAACTAACCAATAAAAACCATGTTTTCATTATAGTCCCTTTCTTTTTATTAGTTGGAACAATAACGCTTTTTTGGCGCTTACCCCAAGCATTGGGCTTGAGTCGGGCGACGCTACGAAAGGGAGTAATAAAAAGTTTCGACAAATCCAAAATTATACTATAATTATTAATTTTCTTAAACAAAAATTTGTTAGATCATTTTTATCGTCGCCACGAGTCTGCCTGCAAAGTTTCAACACTATTCGATCACGGGAAAAGTGTTAAAATCGATCCAAAAATTTTTCGTCAGACAAGCAAACAGACGCTACGAGTTAAAAGAAAGGGAGTAAAAATTCTAACAATTTAATTATACATTAAGCTGCATTCCTCTCGAACTTGAGTTGAAATTGTAAGAGATTAAGGTGTGATACTTGATGCGAAATTTTAATTATTTCCACCTCACTGATAAAACGTTAAAGATACTAGGATTCTGTTCGAGAGGTACAACAGACTTCAACGCCATAAACTCCATAAAAATATTGTATACATGTCTTATAAGAACTGATCTAGAATTATATTTTCTGGTACAGTTCCCACACCATACTGTTCACCCTTATGATATAGAAAGAGTGCAGCACATTTTTTTTAAGATTTGTTTATTTTGTATTTCAGATACCAATACTGGACATAAACGACAGCTTTCTACTGCCTCCAAATAGATAATCTGATTTTGACTTACATATACATATGTAGGTACGTCAAAATCACTCTGAATACTAAGGTTTTTAAAAAAAAAAAAATTTGTATTTTTAATAAAAAAAAAAAATTATATAATACTAGCTTCGCACGCGTATATTTTTAATAACTTTTAGATTTCATCAATTTCTAATTTATGATGTGCTGAATTCAAGATTTTTTAAAACATAAAACATTAAGCCTATAAATTTATAGGAAACATGATTTTAGAAAGAATAGATATATAAATCTAGAATTCAGTATATTTTTAATTAGTCATCCTCGGTGCATTCAAAAATTTATCTTTATTTTTTGGAAATTGCTGCTCTCGCTTTTGTACCCCACATGTAATATATAATAATATAATTATATAATATTAAATGTAATATTACATTAAAAAGTACCATGGCGGCCAAAAACATCACTTCTATCCAATGAACTAGGCGAAGAAAGCTGTCATGAAAGCCAATAAAGCGACGTAAAATAGAGTTAAGTGGAGAAAAGGTTATAGAAGTATAAAATAGTACACAAAGTACGAAAATATCTTCATATTTTCGGTCATATTTTCTATGGCTCGAACCCACTTAATAAAAGTTGGCAAGTTCTCGCATAAATTGTATTTATTTTCATATTTTTTATGATGCTTTCAATTTCATAATAATAACACGAATACTTGGAATATAAGTGTATAATAAGAAGTAGAGTTATTCTTCTTTTTGTTCGGTTATCGGATGTTAGCGATCATGGTGGCGATCATAGTCTTGCTAGCAGCAGCTCCAAATAGTTGGATCGTTGATATCCCGGACCTGCCCTGAGTTTGCCTTAAGTTTTTCAGCCAGAATGTCCTTCGTCTTCCAGGACGTCCTGGGATTATCTTCAACGACTATTTGGGTAAGGGAAGAACAGTCACGAGGCAGTACTATGTTGATTGATTGATCGATAAGAATTTTTCAAATTTAACTAAATATATCTTCATAAACCGCAGTAGATACAGATGCCTATAATAAAATGAATTCGTCAAACCTACAAGATATTTTCTTTTCTATAATAGCCTTCCATTATCTAATTTGAAACTTAGCCGACTTTTTATGTCCCAAATCCTTCTCTTCTCCAGGTTTCCTCTTCATCCCCTCCCTCTTCTCTCTTTAAAAATTGTCAATGAAATGTATATTTTACCACGCTTATGCGTTCATTGACATACAAGCTTATATAAAGGTTAAAAGCTTATATAAAAGTTTCACATGTTTGTTTGTCCATTTGTCCGTTTAGCCGTTTATCCGTTTATCCGTTTTTTTCGATTTTCCGTTTGTCCGTTTGTCCGTTTGTCCGTTTGTCCGTTTGTCCGTTTGTCCGTTTGTCCGTTTGTCCGTTTGTCCGTTTATCCGTTTGTCCGTTTGTCCGTTTGTCCGTTTGTCCGTTTGTCCGTTTGTCCGTTTGTCCGTTTGTCCGTTTGTCCGTTTGTCCGTTTGTCCGTTTGTCCGTCTGTCCGTTTGTCCGTTTGTCCGTTTGTCTGAGTGAAATCGTGGGCGCTTTCCCTCCATCTATATCAATGTCGTAAGCGCCCACGTTTTATTTGTCGAGTGAAGCAAAAATATTTTCTACGTTTTAGTACTGGTGTAGCGGTTTGTAATAAATAAATATGCATGCGGTTATTATAGTTATAAAGATTCATTGAGATTTGTTCAAGTAGAGATAATCGTTCATTCGCGGGTATTATAATATTTACGAGATGTCTGAGATTGGTTGGCAGATGAAAGGAAAAAAAGACACGAATATTGCAGCATGAATGTAACCAACAAATAAGAAGAAAATTCTACCTTTTAGATGCTGTATGTTGGGATAAGGAACAGAAATACCTTTTTCTTCAATGTTCTGCTGCAGACGCATTTCACTCGCGTCGCTGAATAAGTTAAGATACCGAGATGACAAAATCTACAGTTTAACACAGATGATGTAATTATAATAATATGCAAATTTTTTTACGCGTAGATAGTAGTTGCGGTATTATAATATGATATTTCTAGTAGATGCGGTGTAATATAAATTCGGATTCGTCATATGCGTAAATTACACAAGGCGGAATTATAAGAAGCTTCTTTTTTCACCAAAAACAATTGAAACGAGATTGGCGTAGCGTTTGGAAAAATTTGAATTATATTATGCGGTTGAGTTATAAGTAGGTACGACAAATGTTGCTAGGCATATTAAATTAAGGTAGGCGGAGTGGGATTAATTAGAGATAAAAAGGATTATAGGGACAGGATTGGTAGGCCTCCATCTTACTGAAGTCCAATTCAGCCACAACCATCGTCTCTATTTCTCAATATTTAACACTGGCCAAACCAAGTACATTTTAATGTAAACGTGGTTTTAACTAATTTAATATTTTGTCATTGTTCATGAACTTGTGGGGTTACGATCTTTTTTACAATGGCGGATTGAAAATTTTGTATTGGTTTTATATTTGATTTAGTGTTGAGAAATAATTATTAATTATTTCAGATTAATTATAGAAGTCTCACAGAAACGAAACTATTCGTATGATAAAAATGTGTGGAAGTTTTTTAAAGGATGGCCTAGTTCTTACGAACTGTGTAAGCTGGCTTGAGTGATTGTAATGTAATATAAGTACAGCCAGGGCTTTCTAAAACACACACGTACTGAGAACTCTTTACAACTCCTCGGTGCGAAGTAGACTCGAGAATGGCTCGATGATTTGGGAGCCACATGATACTTACTGATTAAATACTCTCTAATGGTAGAAAAGGAATAAAAATGGTTCTGAAATATATCTATCTACATGAGAGCGGACATTATCCTTGGCTTTACACAACTGAGTTTCTCCAGGATATGCATGGCTAAAATAGTTTAGGGACTAGAAGGAATGTGTATTTGATTACGCATTTTTATCGATTGTTGCGCGGTAAGATCGATAATCTTGAAATCATGCGGAGCATTGATTTGTATGTTCTTGATAATTAGATAGAATCAGCATAGATTTTTTCACATTCAATTTGCAGGACCAACCTGCCAATGGTTATACTTGTTGAAAGAGTCACTATAGCAGTGCTAAACAGTATCACTCTGACAATTGATGTGTTGCATGTCTCTAAGAAGGTTTTCCGAAGCAGGATTCTCCTTCGCCTTTTATATGAATGATTTTATAAACGTTTAATATTTGTTTTTGTTGTTTATATATTTCTAACTTATTTATTACATTTATGAATTAAATTTATGTTTGCAATATAAATGTTGCATAAAAAATAAATAAATAGAAATTGTAATTGAATTGAAAAATCACTCTACACAATGCAACGTTCACCAATTCCATCATAAGAACATTCACATATTATCATTCTATATAAGTATGTTCCAAATCTGAAAACCTTTTGTTTATTTTAATGGACTGTGCTAGAGACATGTAACCTTTTCTCATGAACTTAACATAGATTTCGCAGCTGGTAATGATAACTCTATATTTTAATAAATATTGGTTTTCTCGGAACATACCTACACATAAAAATAAATATTTAAATTAAATTAAATGCGTTTCCTCTCCTAACTCATACACTAGTCGTAAAAGCTCTGGTATATATTTAATTTTGAATCCTTCGGAAGTGGGTTCGTGCCACATGTAAATTAGACGTGGAACGTGGAGTATGGTTTTGTATTGAATATTGTGAAGTATCCTCCCTCAATTTTGGTTTTATGAAGAGCAGCGGTCATCCTGGTTAGAGATAGGAGGTCTCGTTTCCTTTTTGTTGATAATGGACGCTTGTTCAAACATGCCATTAATCAAATAAATATATGAATGATATAAAATCAATATTTATAGACTTATAGCCAGCGATCGCCAGACCTGCGTTATAGTGTCAAACCTGAAATATTTCCTGTACATGTAAGAAGGTTTGGATATTATGACATTTGAGTTTGGAGGGTTTTGGCAAATAACAGGTGATTAATCATTGGTAACACTCATATTAATCATTGCCAGTGCAACATCAATCATGTCATTTACGTTACGGTAACTAATCTGAATTTCATATATTTTATTCGGGCCACTGTATAACAATATTACCGGATGCCTCGTATTTTTATGTATTGGTGAGTGAATGTGATAGTTTTTCATTTTCTTAGTTGAAAAATGAAGGCGTTTCCGCGGGGACCTGTAGGCATAGGTATGAATAGCTTGGCTGTGATAAATTAAAAAAATTATATAAAGATCTGTTACAAACAGTACAATAATTATAAATTTGTTACGTGTCGTGGCTTGGGAGGAACGAATGAAAAAACTAGAAATGAATTTGCGATTTATTAATTAATGATTAATTAACTATTCAATGTACGATTATTCGCTTTATAATCGCTTCGCACATTGGGCCATCAATTTCGCACTAAAAGAACTGTCAAATACGACAACTCTATGCGGCGGATATAAATATCCGCGCTATTTATATCCAAAAACTGGATTATCGAACCTCCTAGATTTTTAAAGTGTTACGGAGAAGGTTCTTGTAGCTTCTAGGCTTCTCCAGGTGTTCCTCGATTGATTTAACTGATTCCAGAGTGCGGTTTTTGGTTCCAGAATGTACTGAAAGGTGATGTTATTATCGTCATTGACATATTACGAGAGATTCTGTACGTAATCTTTACTATTTTCAAACTTAATCAAAGTTTTTAGAATTATACTCTAACTTAAATGACCCCTTGAGTGATTTGAAGTCAGATTTTTATCGACAAAGTTACGCCATAAGAACTTGACATTCAAAGTTGAAAAAAAAAAGTTTCTGTAATCGTAGGAAATCATTGCAAATTCGACTACATACTACATAGGCAACAATACTATTTTCAAGCGTAATAAAAGTTACCCAATAAATCACATTATACACGCGTGAGTATTGGAATTATAAGGGTATTAAATTGTGCTGAGCATTTTTGTTACTTAGGGAAACGTGCTAAAATTTAACAGCTCGTTACAGCTTTATAAGGCATAAGGTAACATAAAAATAATTTATTTGTTGAATTTCTTTGAATAAATCACAAGTGTTGTAGAAATTAGTATTTCCCTTTACGCCGAATAATTTTGTTTTATATTATTTTAACATTTCAGGAACATTTTCAAATATCTGAATGATATTTTTAGGCGTTATTTATTTTTCTTTGTTCAACCACCCGCCATTTAAACGTGTAGCGCGTAGTGTTTTCATTACATTTATTACAAATTTCATCCCTCCCCATTGTACCTTAGGTGTAGGGCTGGAGCCCCCACGAAAGCGAGAGAGAAATAATTTTCTTCCTCTTACTCATTAACACACCAGGTTTTTTCATCTCTTCATGATGTAAGCTTGCACGTAGAGATAGAAGGTTGCGGATGTTTGACTTGGTTTAGCCCAAAACACATCACCAGCGTTTTTTTCTAGCTTACCTTACTAATATTTATTCATTTATTCAAACGCCCTTAGAGCGTTTACGTGAAAAAAAATTTTGATATTGCAAAATAAACATATTTTAATGATTATTTGCTTAAAAAGTGAAAGATAAGCTAAAAAACAAGGTAAAAACCTAATTAAACATTTGCATACAGAATTTGTTTATTTGTTTATTTGGTAATATTAAAATGAAAATGATATATATAAATATATGAGAGTGTATATAAATAGTTAGTAATTAACAAATTAACTTACATCTTAACATATCTCATATATAAATAATTTTGAAGTAGTAAATAATAATAATATAAACATGTAAAAATAAAAGACATCAATTGTAACAGTAGTGAGTAGAACATAGTAAAGTATACGTATTACCTTACTTTATTTATATCTTGCATTGCAGTTATGAATCAATATTCAGTTATTAATCAAGTATTAATTCAAAGTTGCGTCGCAGAATTATGTTCACTCGTGATCTTAGGTGGTATAGAGACACATTATAGATATCGATCGAACAGCAGTGCTATTTATGCTAAACAAACCCACAAAATTTAATTCATTTCCAACCTTATGCAATCTCTGTCAATGAACTGTTCGTAAAATTAGAGCGAGAAGCATTTTCATTAAGCGAGCATGATATCTCGTACCATAATGGCAGGGTACACGAAAATTAAGCACGTTCACCAAACTAGTGCAATCCATAAGCCCCATTATTATTTTAATATTTATTTTAAATAAAAATAGAATATCACAAATTTTTCTACGCTCAGAAAGATTTACTAAATTTAGAATTTGCATTAATGATTTTATGAATATATTTTAATTTATCATGTATGGTGAAGAAATTTTTACTCTAAAATGAAATCACAATAAAATTAGTAAATATTTTGAAATCAGTCAACCTAAAATTTCAAAGAAAGCTTTAAAATATTAGGATTCATCCCATATCTGCCCTAAATGAAGACATCTGTCTCAATGTACACTTCATGAACACTAATTGAATGCAAAATACGCTGATCTGTTAATATTGATGGTTAGTTATTAACATAAAAACCTAAGTAGGTACGATAAATTCCGTTTAAGTGTTAAGCATACAGATCTTTTCAAAATGTATGGTTATATCTGTAACAAAAAGATTTTTTGCGAAGGAAGTAAAATAACTGAAATAATCTTAAACGTAACTCATAATTTCGAAGATAAAAAATAATCCATCAACGCCTTATCTGATTCATCATTTTGTTAAACTTTTTAGTTAAAATTTGTTTTGCTTATTTCTTTCTCCTATCCTTAATCTTTTGAAAAATTGTTTTTTTCTTTGCAGAAAGCTTGACATAGGATTTTTTATTACTAAACCATTGTTATATATTTTATTGTTCCATATTTTTATATAGTTTAACCAATATTATTTAGCATTACTAATCTAAAATAGTTAAAAGCTACAATTAATTCATACATCTTCAAATTTTTCCAATTCCCTTAAAATGATATAACTATTTAAATAAAATAATCAAAACTTTAATCTAATCACACTAAAATTTTATTGTAAAAATTCAACATGTTTCGGGAGCAATGCCATTCTTTTCAGATAAGATAATATAAGGTAATGAATATGAAAGATAAGATAAGATAATGAATATACTAGAATTAATGCTCAAGTACAGACAGATTTGTAATGGTGGGAGGGGGTTGGAACGTGGTTATAAATTTATATTTTGTACGTACTTAATTTGTAACTAGTTTCTTTTAACACCCTTACCTGTATTGAAACCCTTCGGTACGGAAAATGTATTAGAAAACTACACTTGATACAAAAAATTAAAAAAATCGGAAACCCAGTGATCATAATTTACTTTCAAACTAACAATTACATCGTTTTTATTAACATTTTAGCAAAAAAGCACAGAATCAACATGACGCTTCAAAAAACAATAGAACACACTTTTTTCACGGATCTCAACACAAGCTTTCTCTTGTTGAAAATGTTCCATTTTTAAATTTCAAATAATATGAAAACAATAAAATGCAGGTAGGTACCCACTCTTAAACGTTCTGATTCTCTATATATTTAATAACATTATAAATTATAACCCTTATAATAAATATAAAATAAGTATTATAAATAAAATTATAAATTAAGTCATTACCTGATATCTATATGTAGATGGTAAGGCATCATATTTCGCCTGCTAGGCATGTTTATAAATAGTTTTGTTCCGTGTTAATCATTCAAAATATTTTATTATTAAATATATAAAACATATTTGTCATCTGTTAAATAAAATAAAAAAACTTTTTTGTATGAATTTGGCTGTAATAATCACTAATCGACGTCACAAAGTATACCAGAAACTTCTAGAAAATGGAGAGTATAATTGAGAGAGATTATTGTGACTATTGTGAGTAGCTTGTTGGTCTTGTGGTTAGGACACTCGCCTCGTGATCCAAAGGTCGCGGGTTCGAATCTCAGCCCAGACTAGCAAGTTAGTCCTATTTTCATAGCACAAGCGTTTAGCTTAGTTTGAAAATAGTAAGAATATTGATGTGACATGTATTCCGTGTTCACATCTCTATTTTAAAAAAAAAAAAAAAAATCTACAATTACACAGAAATTAATTCCAGAGAAAGCGGGCGACCAGTGCGTATATTACCAGCGTCAAATTAGGAAAATACCTATCTACCAGGCGTTCAAGAATGTTTTGGTGGATAGTAATCAGAGCAATACAAACGACGTAATTTAGAATCCAGAGACAAGCGGAAGATCATCGATAGTAAAAGTGCGAATTTAATTCATGGCTAGTGACTTTGTGCATGAAATAAATCATTCATTAATTTAAAGTGTTTCATTTGTCTCTCACCGCCGCGATCCGGTCACAATATTAAAATAGTAATATTTATAATTACACTATGTTTCATTCTCTTCCATTTTTAGTTCCTCGCTAATTAAAAATTGTTCTGAAATCTCAAATATGCCGATGACACAATGCTCAATGCCAAAACAAAGAAATAAATGGTTTTACTTCTGCAAGGAATAGGAGAAAGAGAGAAAAAAAGAAAAAAGAAAGAAAGAGATAAATCCAAAACCATGGTCATAATTGTCGATCAACAGTGGTATTCGACTTCCTTTATGAAGAACAGAGCTATCTTTGGCAGGACTGGCGTAATGGAGTTTTAAATAATTCCGTATAAAAAAGAGTTTAACATTAAACCGTAGTTAATCCTGGAAAACTTTGACGCGGTTTCGTATCTTAACTAGTTAAGTTGGGTAGATACCTTAGTAGTACCTGCAAAGTTACATACCGCAGCGTACACGTATAAGTGAGATTGCACACCCAACGCACACCACCCTATACTTTTCACACGAAGTACCCCGCACTAGGTAGTAATAGACGAGAGTGAAGCCTAGTAATAGATGAAAGTTATGTCAAAGAGTATCCAGGTTAATATATTGTCACGGGACGTGGCTTTGGGAGACAATTGAAAACACTGGAAATTAAAAAGCGATTTAATAATAAGTAATTCATTAATTTTAAACTATTGACAAAGTTATTGGACACGGATTAATCCGCTGCACTATTCTTTGATTCATACTTTATCACTCGTTTATGTTCACTATCGTCCCAAAGATAGGCACTCCACTTAATAATCTGTCGCTTGGTTTACAACGCGCGATGTTAATGCAATTTTCGGTACGATTTGACAATAATATCGCACCGGTAAAAACTTCCAAGTAAACAACATTGTCTTCGCTATTAATACGTTGGTTTTTCTAATCATACAATACATTTCTAGTGTTTTCGAGAAGGTTTTCGTCGCTTCCAGGCTGTTCCAGACGTCTCGAGAATGTTTCAGATAATCCTAGAATGTAGTTAAATGTTCTAGAGCATTCTTTAGTATTGTTCCAAAGTGAAATAACAAGGAATTTTGACAGAGCACGATTCATTTCGTTATAATAAATTATTTACATTCATCGCAACGCGAAGAACTACAGAAAATGCAAGTGTTAAGCATACGTAGACTACTAGGTTTGTATATATATTTTATATTGTATCACATATCATTTTACGTTTTGGATTCTTCTGTTTTCATATGTATATTTTTTCTTACTTTATTTTGCATTTTATTGATTTTTTCAGTCATACACAAGCAACGAGCATTTAAAATAAAACTGACGCTTTCTGTCCTATTATAACATACTTTCTTTATTTGCCTTTATTTTCAAATTGTTATGCTCTGTAAAATATTAATTAAATCAAATAAATCACCATTGTTATTTATCAATCACTGAGGTTTATGATATTTATTTATTTATTGTAGAAATCTGTAGCCATAGCGAGAGCAAGTTAACACAGCATCCATCGTATCAGGGTGTCTCAAGAATTTGGTCTGAAAAAACAAAAATATGCATATTGAAAGTAAGGACAAAATATACAAGACATGCGTCCGACCTATTGTGAATACGCTGTAGAGACACGGGCTGACACTGTCCACACCAAAAAACTTATCAGAATAACTGAAATGAAGGTGCTTAGATCCATTACTGGAATAACTACGTGACCGTGTCAGAAACGAAGACATAAGGAAAACTTGAAATATAGAAGACATAGCAGGATGGAGTAGATCCAAAAGGAGATTCAGGCGGGATCACGTGGCCAGGATGGATAATGACTCGTGCAAACAACAGCGAATGAAATGAGGACGATGCCTACTGGAAAGACCACCGAAAATATGAAGGTATTGCTGGACATCATCCTAGGAGGCATAGTTTTTTGTAGCACAAATCAACAGATCTACTAAAAGAAAAAGAAGAAGAGATTGATGATCGTTTCACATCAAAGAATTGGCAATGACGAATCAATTTAATTTTCCGAACTTTGAATCTTCGCAATAGATTTCAATGATAAAAATACAAACTTAAACTTCGAAAGTGTCATATAACTGAATAATAATTGATTTTTGAATATAATGATTATAATCATTACAATTATAAGTTCAGACTCAAAAACTATATATCATTTTTATTGCTATTTCAAAGGAAATTAATACTTCAGCTTTCATTACGAATCTAGGCATTTTCAAAATCCTTCTATTTAGCTTCACCTGTCTGTCAGGGATTGGAACAAATCTTGTATTTGACCAACAATTTCTCTGAATTTTGGCAGAGATACGTATTCCGATATACGATTCAATAATAATTGAATAATATTTTTTCAAAGTCAGTTTAACTATTCAAAAAATAAATTAATGATGAAACGTTATTTTGTTAGGAATCTACAAGCTAGTAACATTTATGGGTTTGTATTATTTTGAGTGACGTTTGAGTTTTGAAGTTAGAACTAATTACAATATTTAATACGACGAAAAAGTAGAATACGTAGTAAAAAAAATAGGAACATGTTTCTATAAGTAATTAATAAAAAAAAAAGGGTTTTTTTTACAATTACATTACTAATAGCGATACGTATGTTAATAAAATCAAAAACGTGGGGTGTTTTTGCTCAAACCCAATGACCACGTGCGCAATCTTATTTTTTAATAATCATTCTTTCTTCGCGTGAATAAGAAAAATGCGCCCACGCTTTGTATTTCAATGATATACGCATACAGTGATCGCTTAAGTAAACTTTGGCTGTAAATAAAAAAATCTTCTGTTTAGTCATCTAAATATTATATAATAATTACATTCTCTGTCCATCTGTCGATAAATTCGTAACCTGGAATTAAAACTTTAGATAATTAGAGTGTGATACGCAATCAGCGCGCAGTCACGCAAGGGTCTTTATTAATTATTAGTATTTCCGTACGGGTGTACGGCTAGTTTTTTATAAAAGCGTGCTTTTCTTTATAATATTATTTAAATTTATTTTAAATGACAGTGAAACATACAAGTGGACGTCTACAACCCGGATTTCAGAAATTTCTATTGCTCATTCCTATCCTCATGACGAATCGTATGCCTTAATTATTTTCACCCGCAAAACGTGGCGTGTATCTCAATCGTTTACATCCCTGTAGCACATATCTTGCATATTCTCCGATAGTGTGATGTATACCTTTGTGGCCTGACTTGTATCTCGCTCATTCTCATTCTCGTACCCTTGTGGCGTGGCTTGAGTCACCCCCAGTAATGTGGCGTGGCTTGTATCTCGCTTATTTCGAACCTTGTGCCGTGGCGTGAATCTTTGCTGTATAATCCCGTTAGGTTATCCCTGCGGCTGTTAGGCAGAGTAAACAATATCGTTATCTACTTTCGAGTAGCCCTAAAGCCCTTAGTGTTATGACGGGTGCAATGACCGTTAATTCCTTTATAAATGTAATCTTTCAGCGCTTAATACAAAGGCTCACGATTATAAAATACCTACAGGTAAATGAGACTTTGCATAAATGTAATAATTTTAACTCTTGCCTTTGCAAGTTTAAGTCTCCTGAAGGCGAAATTCCTGTCATTTGCATAATTTCGGCGTAACAGGACGGTAGGCACATACCAGGGTGGTAGCTTTGATACAGGCTGTATTTAAATATATTTTATTAACATACTTTTGTATTTTTTTTATAATCAAAATAAGGAAGTTAATTCCTTGGATATAGGTACATCGATTTAATATATAGCTATACTTACGTAACTTTTTAATTAATAAAATGCTTGGAACTGGAGATTTTGGATCCCAAATTCAACTCTTTAGCGCCCTAAAGACCAACAATCGTCAGAACAATTTTCCTTGGACATGAAAGGGGAGATGATAATGCAAACTTTGACAATAGATTCTTATTTTTAGTTTTTGTTTCTTTCCGATTGGTCGGTTTTTTCTCAATTCAAAGTAAATAATAAAATAAATGTGTAATAGCTTTGTGACATAATGGTTATTGTGGTTAATTGGCATCGCCTTTCCCTATGGTGTTCGTGTTCTGGTTGAGGTGAAATTTTAATATGCAATAAAATGAGGGCCATCATGCGACGGAATTATCTCCTCCATGAAGTTATTTAATACAAATCTGTTTTTAATTTTATAACCGCCATCTGGTAAAATTCTCCCAATGGTTTTTAATCTAAGTATCTCCAAAGCTCGATAGACGTCGCCGCTGCGCTAAATTGTGTCCATCTCTTTACCGACGTGGAACAGAAATCTGTTATCTGCGGATATCTCTTTAGTTGTCAGTTCTTTCGGCTGATTCGTTTGGCGCTTTCTCACGTTCAAACTGTTCTGCATTTTGTTGTACTTTCGCGGTGGTGCTGTGATAAGTGGTGCGATATATATTTTATTATTCCAAACAAGTATTACTTCCTTGCGTACATATATAAAGGCACCCAATATTTTTTCATTTGCTTTATATATCAAAAATCTTTTCCCGCGAATTACAACTTCACAATAAAATGTATTCATTGAAAAATGAAATTAATGAAAAATTTGTCTTTCGCTTTGTCATACTTAATCAGTTGCCTATGTTATATTTTTACGTCATGAACAAGGCACTTTTAAAACCCCCGATATATATCAGCGTTATTCCACAAGCCATCATTATATCACTCCAACAACGGGGCCGCGCAATGTTATCGTTATCTGTACACTTCAAAAGAATTATTATTTCACGGTGATTTTTAATCCCCTACCTAATTGAGTCACTTCTACAGATAATTTATACTCGATACTCCATTAATTATGGGAGATATTTAAGCATTTAAAGGGATTATATATTTTTTTAAAAACAGAATAACCTCAAACACCGATCCAACATAACCTGTTACCCATTTTAGTAACCCATCAAATTCTGACTGTAAATGAGAATATTATTTTCAAAGATCGAAAAAATAATCCTAAAAAAATGCAAACATAACACAGCCAATAGTTCTTGTTCCGAATCTTATATTACTTTAATTTTTACAAAGTTTAATTTTAAAAATCTAGACTCACAAAGCATTTTTCTTTGCCATTATCGAATGGATCATATTTTGACTTAAAATACTTTATGTATTTTTTAAAACATTATTGCCGTGCAATATAATTTTTTTAATACAAACAATTGTTAAGTACGTGAAATTTGATATTGACAAGTAAGCCATATAATGTATTGTAAACCGAAACTTTAATTATACTATTAAGTTTTGTGTTCGCTTTGGTGATGAGTTGAACCGTTATTTTTGACTATGATTATTATTCGACTGAACCAAGATTGAAGCCAACCAACATTAAATTATTCGGGGTTTCGTTGCTTTTATACCACTGTATGCTTCCAATAAAAAAATTCGTTAAAAAAATAGTTAAAATAACGCACTGTCGGTTATTTATTCTTCAACGTCATATGAACTAAACATTAGACTTAATATAAGTAAGATAAGATAAAACCGTTCAAATCCCAATTATAATAATTTCAATTAATATAAATTAACTTTGTTTAAACCACTTATTTATTGAAAAAAATCAACATGTTTCAAAGCCAATGGCTTCTTCATTCTTCTTCTGAAGAAGCCATTGGCTATGAAACATGTTGATTTTTTTCAATAAATAAGTGCTTTAAACAAAGTTAATTAATATTAATTATAATTATGTTACCACAAAATAAATTTGCTACATTTGAAGAAGAAGTATAATAATTTCGTTGTCTGTCCGTTCGTCCGTTCATCTATCTATTCATCCGTCTGTCCATCTGTCTGTCTCCGTAACTTATTATAAAGTCTGTAATTTCGTTCAAATTTACGGAATTAAAAAAACGAATGTCGAGTTACTTTTACACATGCAGAATCGCCACAATCGCCAAGGTTTAAATTAGTACTGCAGGCAAGGGCATATAAAAAATGTTCAAATATTTTGATAAAAATCGTTATTACGATTTCATGGGTGTCGTCTATATACATAAGTAAATACTTATTCTTTAGGAACTTAGCATATAAAACTCATTTTTGACGGGTTACAGCTATTATTGTACACACCTAATGTTAATATTGTAATAAAATGTAATAGAGTATTATAACCTCAAAATATCAACTATTACATTATAACACAAAAACATTGCCCACTCTTGTATAGAAAACACAATGATCTGTCAGTAGAAGAAGGGCTGTCTCCCGTTTAAAATTTTAGAACAAACATCAAACGCAACTCGTTAAGTAAATATGAACAAAAGGACGATAATAAATATTTAGAATAAATAGCGAAATTTTCATTGTTATATAAAAGGGAAGATCGGTTGAATATTTAATATTCGCAGAGCTATTTTTTTCTTGATTATAATTAGACATACGGAATCTTCGTACTTACGAAATATATGCGAATTTATACAAAAATTTCATATATCTGCGAATATAGAAATTTGTGATTTTTGATGATGCCACTCATCTAGTATCACAATAACAGAGCTATTTTGATGAAAAAACGTCACTTTTACTTGATGATTATTAAGGAATGATGGGGCACTAAGAACAATGCTGAAAACAGCAAACGACAAAAGCTTCAACAAACTCTCTCTTCAAATGACAATGAACGAGACAAACGATGTCTTCTTTCACATTGGTCAATCATTTTGCCCATCTGTGGCTGCAAGCATGACCACCTTGAATCCAAATGTGTTGCTCGAAAGCTATTCGAAAATTCCCTTTTTCAGAACACTTACACAAAATGATCAAATTAATGGGTACACTCCCATCCTAATCCTCCGATTAATTAACCGAAATGAAGATCCCAATTTGAAGGATATATTGTTAGCTTCAAAATGCTGCTTCCAGTCCTTTGCCTCGTTACAAGCAGGTGGACTTCAGATGTCCTGTAAAGAAGCATCATTACAGGACATCTGAAGTCCACCTAACAGCGTAGGCGCAGAACGCTTCTTACGAACGAACTCTTAAAGAGTCAAATGTTGAGAAGACAACAGTGTTAGCTTTTAATTAATTTGATTAAAACCTCATTCTTCGGAGCTTTTGATTTTTTTGACCTTCGATTTTTCACGTAATAAAAAATTAAGTAATTAATTAATATGTTGTTCTATTTCATAAATGCGAAATTTTTGCGAAAATTTAGAATTATTATGCAGATGTATTAAAAGATTATTATCAGAAAAGGAAAAAAATCACACGAAAACATTTAAGAATAGCGTATTTTAGCACCTATATCGTCATGATCGTAGAACAATGACGGATGTGCAAAAAATGACATATTGACTTTTTGGATCGTTAAAAAGTGAAAAAAAGAAGCCATCTAATGGTGTATTAAAAGAGTATTTTTTTTTCATTAATTTAACCGTCCTTATATGAAGTCGGTATAACGATGGTTCTGATTTGCGCTCGTAGAACAATGCAGCATGTGTAAAAACGTAGTTGTACTGCGCTGACTATATTTGAGGTGTGAAAGGTGTCAACTTTTAATAACCCACCCAAGTTTCAGAGGAAAATCTTTTGATTTTATCGAGCTATGACATAAAGTGTCTTTATGTAAATAAAACTTCAGACTGCTCTCCTGCAAACTTGAGAAAAATCACATGCGTCGTTTTTCTACGATTATTAATATATGTTTTAAAAATTCGTAAATATTTCATGCACACATTAAAAAGTACATGTATAGCGTATTACTCCACTGTTTGTAAAAAGAACCTGGTTATTTATAATATTTAATTATAAATAACCATTACGTTACCTAGCAACCAGTATCATAATTTTAATATCATTATTCGCGATATCTCAAGCATAAAAATATGTTTTTATTTTTTCATAATATTTTTGAACCCCAATATTTTGATGCCGACATACTTGCGCACATTCCAATGCACGTGTCATATTTACTAAAATCGTAAATTGTACAACATGAGCTCTCGTAAATTTAACGAGATATCGCGCTTATTACCTCGCTTCAGGCCTGCGATCCAAGCCTTCTACGTAAGCACAAGGTGTTCCGAAAAGGGTCGGTAATAATAATTTAGAGAAGCGCGCATTTAGGGAACCTTCCTGAAAGTAAAAAATGAAAAAATAAGATACGTTTATACATACCGTGTGTTGGGTTTTATGTGCTAGATAGGATGCTGGATGATGTACGCGTATCAGAGAGATAACAATTGTGAAGGACTGTACTCATACCTTTAGCTCACAAGTGTTTTGAAAATAAATGAAATAATAATAATTATAGTTGGATCATTAATTTGTACAGCGCCGTTTTCGTGAGTACTCACCTCAAGGGCGCAACAAAACAACTTACTGACTAAAAACACTTATTCACTAGATGACGTGCAAAAAATGGAATTAACATTTAAAACTATAATAGTTGAGAGTGCTATAGGTCGACCACAGTCAAAAGGCCATTCCCTAGCTTTGTCCGGTAAGAAGAAAGCGGGGGAAAGTTGCCTGGCAAGCCCGTATTACAAGCCTCAACATGATATTCCAAATAAATATATATTTTTTAGTTTAAAAAAAGGTTACTTACTTACTAGAAAAACTTATTTTTCGCATCGTAACAACACACATATTTTTTTCGCACAATTCTTTTGAATGCGGTCTAGCTATAGAAAAAATCAGATATTTTCGCGGAGTGCATACTAGGAGTGGGTAACATTACGTAGTGATGTAGCGGTCTGATTCTTTAGGTTTTTATATGATTGCCTAAACAAGTGCGTCTTTAATTGTTTTTTTTTTACCTCGATTTTTACCAACGATTTACCTCAACTAACCTATTTGTATTACATGTTGATGCTGAGCGAAGAGTTAGTTGTCTGTTATTTGCGGAAAATGGAATGCAGAAGTCGGTAATGTATTGAGGGGCCATGTTGTGAATAGCCTTGAAAATTGTGAGGCATAACTTATATTCAATCATCTCTGGACAATCAAGCTAGTGAAGGTTTTGAAGATGGTGTGAGATATGCGCAAATGATACGCTGGTAATGAGTCTCACAGCGGCAATAAATACAGATTGCAGTTTGTTTATTTCCTGTTTCGGGAGATGTGCGTAGACACGATTACAAAAATGTACGTAATGAGTACGTAGAATACCGTGGAATGCTGGAAAGTGTATAAAAATTGATAAATCTGAAAACGTAAAAACAATGATTAAAATTTGAATAAGAGAAATGGGTCGACCATTTATTGGGACATTCATCCAAACAAAGTGACAACTTAAATTTCTTGTGTTATCTATAACGTTCGGGAAACTTAAAAAAAATAGAAAAAAATAGAAAAAAAAAAAAAAATAGAAACGTTTGGAAACAAACGACGAAAACATGATAGTTAACACGATAATAATCTAGGCGTTTTACATGTATAAGCAGGATTGAGAACTACGCGAATGGAGTTTTTGTTTTGACATTTCTATCTGTGCAAAGTACGTGCGTAATGGTAGTGGAATTTTGGAGCGACAAATATCGAGCGAAATAATCGAGCTAGTTCTTACCTAAGTGGCGAAATAAATAAATGCGACTATTGTATGAGGGAATTGGATGGAATGTTCTGGCATGTGTGAAATAAAGTGTACTCAGCAATAATAAAGTGTTCATAGACAAGTGATAGCTTGCGAAATAGCGTGATTATTGAATCTTTAGAATTGCGTCAAGTTTTATACGTGTTAAGTGACTTTGTCCATTTAATAATTTATTAATCACTAGTTAATAAATCCTCCCTCAATTTCCAGTGTTTTCATTTGCCTCCCGCAGCCACGACCCGTGACAATATATAAATAATGTTGTTATACAGAAATTTCTTAGTGCCCACTTTAGTTGAGTGGCAGTGTCACCAGTTTGGAGAACCTTCTAAATTAATCTTATTTTAACAGGTAAAGCACTTCGTATTGGCTTAATGAAAAGGGGCTTCATAAATATTCATATCTTATTTTATTTATTATTTTTAAAAATTACCTACGCCATGAACATAATGTTTGTATACTTTCCGAGTTACTTAAGGTATATTTTACATTTCACATGAAGCTATATTTTAACACTGAGTTTGAAACTCAGGGGCGTACAGTGAGAACAAGAAGCATGACTTTTTCCTAAGCATATATTTTAAAAATATACCTAAAAAAAGATATATAATATCTCTTAATATTTCTTTCGCAATAATTAACATATTTTTATTTATTTTATTTATTTATTTAATTTATGGTACAAATATAGTTCTTATATCAAAACTAAGATGGAGTGATAACGTCCTCAAAGATATCTCTGCCTTAGACCTTCGAAACTGGAGAGAGCTGGCACTAGACCGAGATAAGTGGAGGAAAATTATTGAGGAGGCCAAGACCCACCAAGGGTTGTAGTGCCAAGAATGATGAGAATGATGATAGTTCTTATATATAACATATCAGATTAAACTTTTTTTTTAAACACTTAGTAGTCATGTAGACCTCATCAGTGCAGAGAAGCTCTTGAGTCTGATGAGGGAGCCACAGTTTTTATTCCTTGTTATAATATATAGGTACATATAATTCAGATTTTAATATTTCATTATATTTCTTAGATAAATTTTCATTTTAGTTTTTTTTTCAAATATATGTTAAAATAAGTCATTCATTCATCTTGTTCTCACTGCAATTTTTAAAACGAAAATTTGTTATATCATTTTTATCGTCACCACGAGTCTGCCTGCAAAGTTTCAGTTCGATTGGATCACGGGAAAAGGGTTAAAAATCGATCCAGAGTTTTTTCGGAAGACAAGCAGACAAGCCAACAAGCAGACAAGCAGACGCTACGAGTTAAAAGAAAGGGAGTAAAAATATTGCAAACTTTGATGACGCTTATCTCCGTAACTGTCGACATTTCACACAAAGTGAAAAAATATTATTTTCAAAATGTAATAAGAAATATTTTTTTTTTTTTTTAAATAGAGATGCGAACACGGAATACGTGTCACATCAATATTCTTACTATTTTCAAACTAAGCTAAACGCTTGTACTATAAAAATAGGACTAACTTGCTAGTCTGGAGTGAGGTTCGAACCCGCGACCTTTGGATCACGAGGCGAGTGTCCTAACCACGAGACCAACAAGCTTGACTTCTCCGAAGCTGTTACTACAAGGTATGAGATACCCTGTATATTATTTTGTAAATTAAACAATGTTGTGTGGGCTTCGCATTAATTGTAAACAAATTATTTCGTTGAGTGATAAACAAATGCTTTTGTTTTTTTCCTATCAAACACAATACTTTTAAAAGTCTTATTAGTTGTATTTTTCAATCGGTCTCTCTTTCATTCACTCTCTTACTACCTAGCAGGGGCGTGCAGTGGGAACATCGCAGCATGGCTTTTACGTAATCAATTATTTGGGAAAAAATCTGAATACAACATATATTTCTTAATATTTCTATCGCAATTGTTATCATAGTATTCATATTTTGATATTTCATAAAAATCTGTAGCATAAATATTTGATATCTATATTTTTTCCAAAATATACGTTTACAAAAAAGTCATGCTTCAATGTTCCCACTGCACGCGCCTGCTACCTAGCATGGAGTAAATCCCTTAAATTGGCTGAAACATGTATATTTTTAAATAAACCACTTTGAACACAAGTACAGGTGTATTTAGTGCCTACTCTGCCGGGTGAAGTAGACTCCATCTTTTTTCCCGAAATAATTATCCCTAAAGAGTACCGTAAATAATTGCCGACCTTCCCCGGGCACCCTTTACGTGTCCCCCGGAACCTGCGCAGCCTCCTAACGACCGGTGTGACTAATGAATTACATCACCGACGCGACGGCAAAACGGAACAGCAGCGCCGGAAGTGGACTTCCGCGACGCCCGTTCGATGGCGTCATTATCCTGTTTGCCGATACGCATTCGGTTACTTTAGGGGCTGGGAATTAACCGCTCGAGATTTCCCGTCAAAAATAATAAAAAAACACCTCTGTATGACTATTTTTTTATTTCGGACTAAACACTTTAGAAAACCAACAGTGATGATACATTCATAATAGGAAAATTTTTATAGTGTTATACAGTGTCTCACAGCTAGTAGTAAAAAATTTATTGCTCGAATCCTGCTTTGATAGTGATTCGAAAATTGTCAAGTCACCATGACCATATCAATAGTCATATAAGATATGATAATATATATATATATTAGGTCCTTACATATGAAATTGGCGTTTTGCCGTACTGGCAAATTTGATCTCAAATATCTTCTCTTTGGTTAGGAATTCCAAATCCAAATTTATACAGCTATTTACTCATGTATTTGTGTTTTGAAAATTATAATTCATTTGTTTTTTCCTCAATTGTTTTTTTCTTTGCGTCACTCAATTTAAAAAATGAAAAACTTGAAATACCGCGTTATTTACGAGTACGAGTTCCACCGTGGCACCAGTGCTGCAGAAACGGCTCGAAGGATTAATGATGTGTATGGCGACGGTGCCGCAAAAGAAAACACAGTGCGTTTTTGGTTCCAACGTTTTCGTTCTGGAAATTTCGACCTGCAGAACAAGCCCCGTGGACGGCCGGAGACCAAAGTTGATAATGAAGAATTGAAGGCTATTGTGGAAGCGGATCCATCGCAAACCACATCCGAGTTAGCTGCAGGCTGCGGTGTTAGTGATAAAACTGTTTTAATCCACTTGAAGCAAATTGGTAAGGTGAAAAAGCTTGAAAGGTGGGTACCTCACGAATTGAGTGAAGCAAATCAATAAACGCGCGTTGACTGCTGCGTTGCATTACTCAACCGACACAATAATGAAGGGATTTTAAATCGAATCATTACCTGTGATGAAAAGTGGATCCTGTACGATAATCGGAAGCGCTCATCGCAATGGCTGAACCCTGCCGAACCAGCCAAACCATGCCCCAAGCGAAAATTGACTCCAAAAAAGTTACTTTTTTGGAGTCAATTTTCAATATATATAATATAATCATATATAATATATAATATAATCTTAAACAAAACTTTAACCCTTTTTACATTAAACAATTATTCTACACATATTTAAATTGGAATTATGACTCACTCAACTTTCACTAACATTGCACTTGATACTTTGTAGATACATAATTACTACCTTATGAAAATAAATATTACTGACGAATTCAAAAAAATATTATAATTGTGTTCTATAACGCCATTCTGGGACAGGCGTAGCCTAGTAGAGTGGCATAATCCACAAATTTAACAACAACAAAAAAAAGGTGTAATTTATCTCATATATTATTGTTAAATTAGTATAAAGTACCTTTATTTGTAAACAAAAATTTTTTTGAAATAAATAAAAAATATTCCAAAAAGTCAAATAAAAAATAAATACATAATATAACATAAATGAAATGATAAAAATCTTATAATGAAATTCCCTTTTCATATTTCGCAACGTTATCATTTTATTCGACTTATATTAGCGAATGAATTTTTCATAATTGATATAAATAAACTGTTAGGATTTTCAGCTGTTTAAAAAAATGGCCTTAGAAATATTGAAAATCAAAATGCAAACTTTGATATTGCATATCTCCATAAATTTTGATATTAGGTCATGGTTGCTTGAAGATATTCGACTTATTAAAAAGGCAGAAATCCAGCTGTAAATTATATGCAACTAGCTATGAGACGCCCTATACATTATACAATTGCGAATTGTCCAGAAACGGTTTATTAAATATTTATAAAGCGCCATTCTGAGGTTTATCGTGTGCCTGTGCTTTGGCTGAAAATTACATTTTTTTATTGTACTATTAACTAATTTTTATTATATGTATAAGATATACATATAAAATTGTTTATGTATATCTTAATATAACTTTGTATATGCGATATCTGGTCTGTTGACGCCGGTTCTATGTAATATGTCACATCATAGTCATTTTAGAGCTAATGAGTTGGAGAATACGTAATTTTCGTTTGTCACACTTGCTTAATATTTCACTTTGATTTTTATTTTATTCCACCATTTTAATATAAGACTTAATTCAGCTTGAGATGTCGTTTACAATTTAAAAACAATATTTTTAGCATTATAAATTTGAAATGATAATTTAAAAATATTTGTAATTTAAATCATGCCTTAAAGAATTAAGGCATAAGGAATAAAGAATTTCTCGCAAAAAAAACAGTCAAAGGCACTTCGTGAATTATTTCTGAAAAGTATAAAAATTTTCCTCGAACAATTACAATTCGATAAAAATTTCACTTCACCAATAAAAATGTAAATTTGTAATTTAATTGAAAACTCATTTTTCTCAAAATACTCTGGTTCTAACATTGGAATTAATATGGGTGTTGAAGGCTTTAGGGACAGAATTAGTCCCCGCTAAAGTTGCTGGCACCACCTAACTGGTTTCGCATATTTAAGTCTATAAAACAAAATAATCTTTGCATTTGAAAAATATGTCTGCTTTCAACTGAAAAGAGTTTATATACTCCTCTGTATGTTATTACCGTAAGTAAAGTGCGTTGAATAAATTTGCTTTAATGGCTGATACAGTTCAGTGAGAGTGAGTTCTACTGGTGATAGGAAGATATCGAGCTTATATTTCAGTGGCATCGAAGCAATACTAGCCGTTCATAATAGAGTTCTGGTGCCAACTCTAATGTATGGAAGTGAAGTATGGCCCTCATAGCCCAGTGGGCATGGCACTGGCTTCTCACTTCGAGGGTTCCGGGTTCAAGTCCCGGTGAAGTCACAATAAATCTATGTGAGCTTGGGTATTTTTGTTACGTAACGACTTCAGTAATTATTATATTATATTATTAATGGAATTCGCAAAAAAAGACCAAATGGGGTGAAAATACGATCACTTTGTTTGTTAGAGTGAGAAATAAACAAACTAGAGTTCATTACATTCACCTAACTGGCTGTGGCATAATTGATAAAATGAATAAATGATCGCTAAGATTGTTTGATTATATGGAACGTATAAGTGAGAATAGGATAGTTAAGAAAAGGTATGAGGTGGTGTTGATGGCAACAGGAACAGCTGCGAAAGACCTGGATTGATAGTATAAACCAAATTTTGAAAAATAGAACTGTTAACAGCTTCAATAATTGAGGAGCGTACATGAGAAAATGTATGAATGTAATCAAAGCAAAAGTAATTTGCTAGTATAGACTGATTTATAGCTAATTCATTTCGTGTATACCATATTAAAATCATAAAAAGATATTTTACATTACACCTAAGACCGCCTTATCATGTGGCGTTGACCTTGAAACCCACTTGCAAGATGATTTTGTGTGTCGCATAGCTTTTTGATCTGCAACACATTTCTTAATTGTATTTCTTTATTTACGGCATTTAATTTTGCTCTGAGCATTATATATTTTTGTCATGAATAGTGTGTTACGTACCTGATTATGAATTTTTAATATTCCAACAAGGCAATGAAGCCCAAGTACTGCAGCGAAACACAATAGAAAATCACCCAAGCGTGAATAAATCACATCAACTTTTCGCAATTCATCAGCAATCGCATCCCCACTGGACTACGAAGGCCTTTATAAATTTCATAAAATATAAGACTTTAGTAATCTAACTCTAACTCTAGTGTAAATATCTATCAGTGTCGATTACAATCTGTTGACTGTCTGATTGAAAAAAATGGGATAAAAAAATTGCATATATGTACGCACGTTAGAAGTTACTTTTCTTTGGCATAAGCATACGCATTTTGTCCAGCTACGTTTCAACTCAAGGTATACAATATAAACTAGAATTTCCATCAGTTCTCTATCAGCGCGTAAATCTAAAATGTATATTTAATGCTCCACCACATACCGAATTGCAATTTGCATTTATAAAAAATTATATAAAAAAAAAACTTGGAAGACATTCTTCTACACGTTTTTTTGCATATATTCGTAATCGAACATATTTACACCTTGTTTTAATTTTTTGAACAGCATGTTTTTCAGCTGTTTCTGCGGCTCTTGCTTGTGAGTGACGCGTTTATTATTTTAGAGTGAGTGACGTGATTATTATTTTCAATCAAAATAATGACCAAATCGTGTCGAAAATAAATTATTTTATTAAATTTAATAACGTGTAAATCAGTCACTTTACTTAAAAGTTTCAGAGCTCTGGCTAGTCGGGAAGTTAGCGAAAAATCAATTAGTTACAAGAATCCATCACAACATTCGACAACAGACACAGAGTGATAAATAAAAATATCTTTTAAAAAAAGCATATGAAAAGAGAATAAGAACGAGTAAGCATTTAATCAAACCATAAAAACATCTTACGAATTCTTCGACAATTAAATTTTGAAAATAGAAAATAATATCAGAGCCTGGATCGTACATAATATGTATTTTCCAAAAACCATTTCGCTAATAACAAAAACATCTCAGAGACATGCAGCAGATCAATGTCTAGAGTGATATTACTCAGTGTAGCAGTAGCTCTTTCAAAAGGTATAACCATTAGCAGGTTGGTCCTGTATATTGAAATGTGAAACAATCTATGCTGCCGTTGTCTAAAGTACCTCATTATCAGGAACATACAAACCAATGTTATGCATAATTCCATGATTATCGATCATACTGAGCAACAATCAATAAAAATGCGTAATCAATTACACATTCCTTCTAGTCTCTTAACTATTGTAGCCAAGCACACCGTGGAGAAACTCGGTTGGTTAAAGCCAAGGATAATATCCGTGCTGTCATGTAGAGATATCTTAGAAACCTTTTTTGTACTTTCTTTACCATAATAAAGTACTTATGCTCGTGTGGCTCCCAAATAATCACGCCACTCTCGAGTCTACTTCACACCAAGGAGTTGTAAAAAGTTCTTATTATAAAGAAGAATAACTTCTTCTTCTTTTGTTATATCTGTTGATCTGTGGTACGGAAAACTACACCTCCTGGGATAATGAGGTCCAGCTGTCTCTCCATCTTTTATGTGGTCTTCCCGTTGGGCGTCTTCCGGAGACGATTTCATTAGCTGCTGTATGCAAGAGCCTCTCTCTGTCCATTCTGGTTACGTGATCCCTCCAGAATCTCCTTCTGTATCTTCTTCATCGTGCTGCTCTTGTGTTCTCTATTTTCTTCAAACTTCAAAAAAATATTTACCTAAATATATCGTGGGTCAGTTTACAAATTTAAAAGAAATAAAAAATAAAAAACATGGAAAGGCTAATCTCAAATATAAAAAGAATTGGTTCAATCAAATTGTCTGAAAAAATGTTTAGTCAAAAAAATGTGAATATAGAACGATTCTGCAATTCGATCCTTGGCCACGCGTCGCAGGAAATCGGGCAGATATATGAAATCCGGGTTCTCATTTTTTGCCAAAATACCTCCAGAGATATTTGACTTATTTCAGTGGTATGTTATACGGTAGCGTGTGATCAGATACGGGTGAAATCTGACAGAATGCAGATTTATTTTCACCCACGGTGGTGCTTCTGAATACTAAACCCACCAAAAGAGGTCATGCGGAAGGTCTCGAATGGATGTTCCCAAAAAAATGAAGTACCATAAGATGTAATACAAGAATATCTTGATTCATAATACTTTGAACACTGTTTGACGCGGATACGCCGGTTCTAAGTAGGGAATGAAAATTTCACTATCGTTAAATTGTTGAAACGCTGTAATTAAAATCAGTTTACCGATAATTTACCGGATTTATCATAAAGGTGTAATTATTGTGGTATTACAAATTAATAATTACCATTAATTAGTAATATAAATAATAAGTTTTCTAATACTGGCTAGTTTGAAGTTGCAGTCATCGAGGATTACAAATATAAAATGTACTAAATTTTAGATTATATGTATTTATCCCTTCGTAAATCATCTTTCATATAAATTTAGCGGCTCTGATTCTGATGTAATCTCGAATTCAGTACATTATAAATTAGAAATACTCGATGACTGCATTCATTTTATATTTGGATATTGCTGCCTTTGCTTTTATACCCCACAATTGATGAAATTGCAGTGACAAAATGATGAAAGAGACAATGTATTGTGCAACTGTACAATCTATTGTAAGTGTTTGGCATGTATTTTTACTCCCTTTCTTTTAACTCATAGCGTCTGCTTGTCGTCTTGTCTGCTTTTCTGACGATAAAACTTTGAATCGATTTTTAACCCTTTTGTCGTAATCCAATCGAGCTGAAACTTTTCAAGCAGACTTGTGGCGACAATTAAGTGGCGACGATCAAGACTTGTGGCGACTATCAAATTTTCGTTAAAAAATTAATAATTATGGTATAATTTCGAATTTTTAGAAATTTTAATGTTTTTTTCAAATTGGAATCATTACCAAAGTTTGATTACTAGCAACGGCGGCCCGATAACGTCGCGGAATATTTTCTAAATTTGAATTACTCCGTCGGTATACATATCAGGTACTTTACTACGAATTTCGAAAATCTAAATTGACTGACAAATGTTTTTAGAATTTAATCTTCAAAGCATGAAGTGTCTTATCAAAGCTCAAAACATCTCACATTTTAGAAATATATTAAATTACTGAAAGTTTAGTGTTATGTTATATGTTTTAATTCGTCTTTAATTGTTGTTATATTTTACAAAGAAAGGGAGTATAATAAAAACTTGGTTTTTATGGGTTACTTTTTTTATGAACCTGTCTAACCACGTTAATATGTTACTTTTAATACCCTAAGAGCTTTTTTTTTTGCAATTTGTGTGATTCTGCATCAAAGGCAATTGCAAGGTCAAGGAACACAGCTAGGCATTGGTCATTATTGTCGTCATTCTCTGTGATATATTCAGTTATTAGTAATATAGCGTCTTGTGCCCTTCTGACTATTGATTAATTGAATACAAGTTGTGAGCTTCCAGGTACTTAGTGAGTTTTTCATTGACATTTTTTCTAATATTTTACTAAAATTACTTAATAGAGATATTGGACTGTAATCATTAGGTTCAGTTTTATCTTCATCCTTAAATATTGATATCACGCGGGCCTTCTTTAGTTGTGTAGTTCCCAGACTGTAAGCTACAGTTGAATATATAGACAGAGGTGTGGCTATTTCGTTACTTATACATATTTTTAGTAACCGGTTGTGGAGTCTGCTAGATAATAAGACGGTAGATATAGTTTAAATAAAAAATTTAAGCAAAAATTCATAATCTGAAATTATTTTGCCAATAATGCAGATAATGCAATCCGCATATCGACCGTCCAGATCAAGAACAGATATAGTTAGTAAGTGGCTATCTTGTTGGCACGGCTATCCGAACTACGGGCGGAGAAAAATAGAAGATTATATTGTTAAGGACATCAGCAGAATTCTATCTGGAGGTCAGGTTCACAGTGATGAAGCAACCGACCAGACAAGAATAATTTAAAATCCTACTTGCGTCAGTTCTCACCTATATATATATTTATATATGTATAATCAACACTCGTACATTGAATATAATAATTATTACAATACAGTACCCGGACAATTGCCCTTTGAGTTCACCATCACCGTAATTAGTAAATCATATTCCGTTATTACGTTTAACCTGATATCCCGTATTACATACTAATTAGTAATTGATTATAGACAGGCATTTCGGAGGTGAATAGCCCAGAGTACGTTGCATTATTTTAAATGCGTTTTGGCGGGTTGATTGTAGTGAGAGGAGAATTCCCACCCGTCCAGAAGAATTCTTTCGTATGTCGCCAGTTAATATACAGGGTGCAAATTTACTCACTGTTGGAAGTTGCGATTTATTGAAACAAGTTTTATAGGTCGTGGTCGTGAACAGAAATATTATTCGTTGGTGCTGCAATGATCGTCAGCAAAATAGTCGTCGCTGTAGCGAGCGGGAGCGCGTTGGTCGAAATAGGTTTGGTGCATACAGCTGGAATCCCGGCAGCTTCCGATCACCACACTATTTTAGGTCCTGTATGAATCGAGTTTTATAGTCACTTTATAAAATAAGAAACTTTTACTCAGAAATTAATAAAAATAAAACTGTTGATTTACTTCAAAAGAAAAAATATATATTTAGGTACAATTATTACTCTCACAGTGCATACGAGTATGTGTATACATCACAGTGCTATTGTATATAATTTACTGGGAAGGAAGGAATATATTAATTTTTATTTAAATGTATATTTTATTTATTGTTAATGCACTTCTGGGTTTTTACATAGACAGTATTTTATATTTCAAAGTATTTTATATAAACTTAACGATAAACATATTATTTTATATAAATGGTAACAAGAATAAATATTTATTTAAGTAAATAATCATAAGTTAAAGGTTAACTAAGGTTATTATTAAAAACACATTTCTAAATAATGAACAATAAGCAAAAACACATTGTTTAATACCCAAAAATAAAAATAAAATCTAAATTAAGCAATACTTAGCAAAAACACATTATAAAAAATGAACAAAAATAATAAACAATAATATTTATAATACGAAATAACAAAAAGACGTACTTATTCAATAGAACAATACAAATTCTAAGGAAAAATCTTTGTTGAACTAAAAACTGAGCATACTTCAAGTCTAAATATTTATTGAATTCAGGTGTGCTCCCACAACAAAAAATGTCGACAAAATTCGAAGTCCTGTTACTAAAATGTGCATTCGTGTTATAGGTAAGTTTACTGGTATAGTTTTAGTAGTAGAGTCAAAAATGGTGATGATGATGTCTATGGATACGTATAAAGAAAACTTTATGTTGGTATATTATAACAGATTATCTGAATAAGTTCTGAGTAATAAAACATATTTTCACGGGACGTACCTGTATACGGCAAATGAAAACAGTGGAAATGAATTATAGATTTATCGAGAGTGTCTTTAACTGGATTTTAAATCAAAAATATATATTCATCAGCAACAAAAACATGATCCAACAAAAGCTATGTAGCTTATGGATAATTATGAAAATCCCGTAAAAAGTTAGACACTCCGGCGTCATGACCGCTCGACCTCCACTCTAACTTGTTATGTCTGTAATCAACACCCTTCATGCGTAATACAAATTAATCCTTATTAAACTTGATGCTAAGGGTGCGTAGGAAGACAATAAAGGGTGGTTGAAAAGGGAGCTAGCTTATTTACTCTGAAATCTTCTTATTTATATATCTTTTTGTGTTCCCGTCGTCACTGTGAGGGGCTACCACTGGATACTCAACGTCATCCAAAATACATTAGATTATATAATACGTATCCTTCAGCACACGCCTCGACAGGCTCCATGGCCTGAGACCTCAAAACTTTGCATGTAACCAATAGATTCCTTAGGTTAGATATTTATAAAAGTTAAAAAGTCCTTCAACACCAAATCTATTATAATTAACAACCAATTAAATCAAACGAATAATCTATGACGTAATATATTCCCCATTTCAATGCCTCACTATCAAACTCCACCCCTTTCCCACATTACAAATTAGGCCACACCCCCACATAACACTTGACACTTTTACAAATTTAATTTGTGGAAGTTATTGTGCGTTCTTCTTGACAAAGATATAGTACGGTACCTGGATTTATCAATATTAGTACGAAAAAATATTGCGATCTCAATTTTTTTAATTTTAATCGCCAGATTCAATGTCAAATTCGACAAATTATGGTTATGTTTAATTTAGATTTTTAATATATCAGGATAACTTTGGTTTTAAAAAAAACCATTTAAGAAAATGAAAATGCAGCTTAATTAGTTGTGTTCAAAGAGTTGTAATGCGCAATATAATATATGAAGTATTTTCTACAATCAGCCTCTCACCCTTATGTGGACTTCCTTCAGCTTTTCGCAGTGAAACTATTACCCCATATTAAAAGCACGTCTTCAAATATTTTTTTTATTCACTTATTTTGTATCTAATTTCATAATTCGTTATAGTCAGATCAGACAACGGTGATAACACAATCTGTGCCTGTTCAGCGAGTACCTACGTTACCCCTAGTACAGTCGGGCTGATAAGCGAATTCCAATGGGGAGTTCTGATATGAAGTTTAATCGACTATTCCAGCCGATATGTGCGCTGCAGCCGGGCTTCGGTTGCTCCTAATGCATATTCATATTTCTGCACCGCTCCGTTTACGACAGCGACAACAGCGAAACGGTCATAGATAGGCAGTGATTCGCGCTGACGAAATGGTAAGGGTTAGCGCTTCTGTAAATAGTCTTCAATAAACTGTATTCCATATACATTTTCATGGTGGATGTTGAAAAATAAATTAAATTATCTATTTAACATCATACAAAAACTAATATAATCAGACCGTTACAACACTACCTAATGTTTTTCAGTCCTGGTATGTACTCAACTCTATGAAAATAAATCTAAATTAAATCTTACTGTCACTCTCAAGTATAGTTTTACCCATTTTTGCATGTGTATAAGTGATAGCAAATAAGTATTTTAGCTAGAAAGTTCTTTTGTACTATTTTTTTTTTGTGGAGTGCCCTTGGGGTGAGTGAGTACTCACGAAAAAAAAGTATCCTTTTGGCAACCCCGGAAGGTAGGCGAAACTAGAAGAAGCAACAAAAAACTGTATTAAAACAGAGTAGGTCTTGACTGGTTAACACATACCGTAGCAGTACAAGACAGGGGTTTTGAATGCACCTAGTCGAGCCTTTGGTTCCCCAACTCTACTTGGGCAAGGGGATGAAGATAATAATTACATATCAGGCGGGTGCAGTCAGTACATTTTATTACAATCAATATTAACCCTGCATACTGTAATTGCATAATAATGTCTTCAAATAAAAATATATACCTATATAAATTAATTAATTAATTAAGGAAAATAAAAAATAATCTTAAACAAAACTTTAACCCTTTTTACATTAAACAATTATTCTACACATATTTACACTTGGACTTATGACTAACTCAACTTTCACTAACATTCCACTTGATACTCTGTAGATACATAATAACTACCTTATGAAAATAAATACTACTGACGAACTCGAAAAAATATTATAATTGTGTTCTATAACGCCACTCTGGGACAGGCGTAGCCTAGTAGAGTGGCATAATCCACAAATTAAACAAAACAAAAAAAATGTGTAATTTATCTTATGTTTTATTGTTAAATTAGTATTAAGTATCTTTATTTGTAAACAAGGATTTTTTAAATAAATAAATAAAATAAAAAATATGTTCACTTTTATACCATATTTCTATTCAATTTTATTAATTATTTGATATCGAAATTCTTTCTTTAGCATATTGGCATTTCTAGTTTTTTTTATATATTCTCTGGTAGTTTATTGCATCCTTTGATAACAAAGAAATAAAGGAATATAAATCAATATCCCTGTTTTACGGTGAGCCTATTTAAATCTGTTAAAAAATTTAAATAAAAAATTTTAATTTTAATAATCCACATATTTCTTTTTGTTAAATTTGCAATTTTTATGTCTACATTACTAAACTATAAAATAGTGGAGCAATATTGAAAATTAGGTGCAATTATTCATCTATAAATTATTATCTCTTGATTCTGTCTTATTTTTCCCTAGAATGTTTGCATTTTAGCAATTTTGCAATCTGATTCAGCATGATTTTTTAATGATAATCAAGAGTATGTTATTATTCCCAAATGTTCCACATCCACATAAATATACAATTTGGAAAAAAATATCTGATGAAGTATTATAATGATTTAAAATTTTAATAAAAAAATAACTACAATATCAAAACAGTTTGCAGGTTTTATCAACATTATTACACAATAGAAGTTATTATTATTATCAAATAATAATTAAAAATTAAAATACATCGTACAAAAGATCAGCGAGCCAGATTGTCAGAATATAATTTATTCTTCACGTTCAATGCACGTTCACATATCTAATACAAAGGCAATAAATAAACCAGTCAGTTTCAGGTGTAAAATTATATTTAATAAATTTCAAATATAAAACCTTTTCGCATATTTAAAAAACGTTTTGTATTGTCTCATATCCCGGGTTTTTATAAAATTTCCCTTAAAATAAATTGTCTGTTTCACGTTCTCTTTGCCGTTTTGGGACCCGGAGCGCCAGCGGGAAGAACTTACCAAAAAAATATTCGGAGTCGGAAAAGTGTCACAAAA
Organism: Agrypnia vestita; assembly: GCA_016648135.1. Lineage (NCBI taxonomy): Eukaryota > Metazoa > Arthropoda > Insecta > Trichoptera > Phryganeidae > Agrypnia > Agrypnia vestita. The sequence continues at coordinate 37,209 of JADDOH010022970.1, read as the reverse complement.
TTTTCAAATAAATAATCAGATATTTTTACGAAGAACGTCGGAGACAAAAAATAAATTTCGTTGAATTTTTGTATTCGTCGAGAGTGACAAACAAGCGTTAGGACAGATATTTGTCATAAATATCTGTCTCCTTCTTTTAAATATGTTTTCTCCTTTGGGAATTACTGGAAAAATGATAAAAAGCTTACGGGAGATTGGATCGCTTCCCCCCATTTTTTTATTATTTACAACTAAAAAATTATTTGATAATTTTGTAGTTTTTGTTTTGTGGTAGGATAAATGTTGAACTTTTTGATTTCTAACATTTTTTAAATTGTCTTACGTAAGATCTCTATAATTTGTATGTAAAATTACGTAGCCATTTTTTTTAAGTGTGGCCTTTTTCCAATAAATGGTTTGAAAATTCTGAGATTTATTTATTAATAAGATTTTTATATGTTCTTTTATTGAAACATTAATACGATGACCTTTTAATCATTATAAAATACTAAACATTCATTAAAATGATGTTTTTATATACCGGAACGATTTAATGGATCATCTGTATTTTTAGAGTTTATTGGGAATTTACCCAAGTTATTGTTAGTATAAAACGCGTGTCCAATGGAATTAGGTGAATTTTTATATACGTTTTCATAAATATTACTCATTGGTTTATACAAAGTTTGTTAGTTTTCTCAATTTAATAATTATGTCCAACCACAAAGTCAACGATATAAACATAAAAAATATGAAAAGATGTACTTATGAATATATGAAAAAGCTAGTTGATAATCAGGACAGAAGAGTGTAGCACTCCATGGTCTCTGCCTATCCCTGTAGAGATATAATGTAATGGTTGGTAATAATATAAAATTCTTATTCCTCCTAATGCTATCAAAACCAGTGAGGTAAATAAATTATTTCAAAATTATATCCTCCACCTTGCTTAGAATTCCCATGTCATCGAACACTCTTCACAAACATAATAAAAACAGGTCTTGCGTTTCTTTTATGAAAGAGTCCGACTGGCAGCTACCTGCGTGTATCGCGGCGCCATGCGGCGCAGCGCGTAATCAACAATGGGAAATCACTGTTATCAGCTATAACTTTATTTTTTTTAATTTTTGCTTGAAATTTTCACGAAACATTCTTAAGACCTTACTTAAGCTTTAAGAAAATGCAAAAATTTAAAAATTGATTTTATCGAAATGTATAGATAGGTATTCCTCCTTAATTTGAAAATAATAAGAATATTGACTCGATACCTAAGGTTCCATGGTCGCTTTTTTTTTAAGTAAAAAATTTCTTTATTGAAAAAAATATGAATGAAAATTAAAGGGACAAATTTTTACTCATTAACAACTCTTTTGTTTAATATTGATATAAAAGAACCTATTTGAATTTTAATTAATAAGGCTGACTAAGGCACACTTGTATTCATGTTTGTCGCGCACTGCAAAATTCAATTAAAATCGTGACAATCAATTACGCTAATCGAAGCCTTTCTCACCCTCCCTCCCTCTCTCCCTCACACGACTCTTTTACTCACACCGAAGAAGTGGAATTTCAGTATTAAACTCTTCAGAATGTACCTACTCAATACCGTCTTCAACCCCCGAGAACCTTGGGGAAATAAAATCTTATTTAAGAATAAATTTTGTTCGTAAAACAATGTTCAGTAGATAAATATCTTCAATTGCATATTGTTAATTCTTTTATTTTATTATTTCTGTGGCAGAAGTATACACAACCTCTTTAAATATAAGGATCAAAGGATATTGAATTTTTTTTTAATTTTATTTAAATTCTTAATATTTTTTTATTTATTAATGTTCAATTTTTTTTGTGAAATATTAATATGTTAAATATGAATTAAATTGGAAAACACTGTTTTTTCCACTTGATATTATAATTAAATATTAGAACTTTTTCGAGATAACTCTCATTACCAATAAAATATTTTCAACACTTAAAAATATGTTAATAAATAATATGAAATTTTATGAATAGTCCATTACTTGACATATTCCCCATTTCGGCGTCCACTTCTCAATTACCCCCACTATAGCTGTAGCCATGCCCTCGTTCAAAAATTGATTTGTTTGCCAGAACAGACAATGGATAGTTAGTTTGCGTCCGTCTTGATGATACAGTGGTAACAAACCCGGTAGACGTAGAGTTTCTTACTAGTTAAGTGGTTAATACAAAGTTGTTTAATTAAAATTAATAATAATGTCCATCCACAAAGTTAACACTATAAACACCGAAAAAAAAACATTTATTTTGAAATCTCTAGAATAGTGGCATTTATTGGAGGTGGGATCAAAAATGGTAATTATTTTTCCACTTATGATTACAAAATACTTTTTACTATCACGTACTATAACGATACGTAATTAATCTTACTTACACAAATTTAATTGTTTGAAGAGCTCATTAAGAAAATGTATACCTGCATCTATTCATATTTTTGTACTTATTTGATTCATCTAATTTGTTATAATTATCACAAAATGTGTTTTCATTAAATTAATTAATTTAAAAGTATTTATATGTTTGTGTGCTTGTGTGTGTATGTGTGGGTGTTAACGTCTGCATTCGTTTTAAGCCTACGAATTCATTTTTAAGTTATTCTTTAAGAATATACTTTGTGTCCGCAAATAAGTCTCTGCCAAGGGAATTCTCTTATTGCGACAATAAGTTTACGATTCTACTAATAACTGAGGTTTTTGGGGCCTGAGTTTTATATTTTTCGGGTCGGAAAGGGGTTGTGTGTCGTTAACGACGGCTTGGTACAGTAAAATCAATACATGATAATAAATCAGGACAATCCACTTTATTATTTAATATATTATGAAGAAATTTGATATCTAGGCATTTGCGTCTACAAACTAGAGATGGAAGAAAAGGTGCAACAATATAATGGCTTTAAAAATTTACGCTGAATACGTTAAATGTTATTTATACGAGTATGACATGTACTTGATACTGTGGGTTCCAAAAAACGGAGCCAAACTCCAGTGTACTTCTGATTAATGAACAAAAATTTCAAAAGTTTTTGGGTTTTTTAAATCTTTACCTATTCAAAATATGTATCCCATTTTTTTATAATTGGCTGATGAAATTATTTTAAGGTGATTATTATAGTTTTGCTTGCTGTTTAAATATACTCCAAGATCCCTACGCAACGATTTTACAATTATATTCTTATCATTTAAATTGTAGTTGTAGTTAAATTTATTAACATTTTTAGTTTATGAAATTGAAAAGCATTTTGTAGTGTTAAGGTTTAAAGAATTGTATCTACAATAAGCTGCAAGACGACGTAAATCATTTTTAAGTTCGACATAATCGGAAATAGATTTCATACATTTGTAAAATTTCATATCATCAGCAAAAAGTAAAAACTTGGAATTTTGAAAGCAAGTTCCAAAAATTATTAATACTGATTCGCGTTAATCTTCACTCTTTCACTCGTATGCGTAACACTTACGGCATTTCTATCGCAATGTTCGTTATCGAAAATAGTCCGCACGCAAGTAGATACTCTGGTACTTTATTTTTTATCATTTATTTATCAATAAAAGTTTTAATGTTTTATGTATTCCATTTCGTCATCCGCTGCCTTGAACCCGTTAAAATATTAACAGTTGGGAATGTATTATACACACAGTTTTCCAGTCCAGTTTGTCGCCTTACTTGTGATGTACCACTAGCAGTCCGCCGGCGGTAGCACCGTGTTGATGTTATTTAATTTAAATGTTAATCTAACAGGAGCTCTGCAAGTGACTACATTGCCGTCATTTTCAACAAATGACCAACGCCAGAAATCCAGTGCCAATACCTTTTTCGTATAAAGTCGTATATTATTATGTTATCTTTTTGTATGTTATCTATACAGTAAGGAATTAAAGTTTATTACAAAATAGTAGGGCTATTCTCAAGATAGTAGTAATATGTTTAACGTAACAATAATGTCTTGACTGCCGATGTATAACTTCGTCAATTTCGACGCTTTATTTCTTTACGCATACGCCCCGTTTATTTTATGTGGTTTGGCGGGTTTATATGTATTATAGCTGTTTTGGGAGAAATCCCACCCGTCCAAAGGCATGTTCTTGGGTGACGTGGATTGTGTGAGTGGCGCGTGGTATGTGTGAGATGATTCAGCAGAGGCAGGATGAGTAGATGGATACAGGTCGTAAATTATATACGATGAACTTTGGTATTTTGTTGGCAACAATTTATAGATATGGCGTTGCGTACAGGAATATTACTTGTGAGTAGACACTCGGTCGGCGACAGAGTGAATGTACCTATGGGTGACCGGGACCTGGTTAGCCGCATCGAGACCCTGATTGGTGGGTATTGCTTGAAGCCTGCGGCTAACATCGCGACGGCTCTGGACCACCACAATGGAAACATGGTAGGATAAACAATCCAACTGATTATCAGTTGGATTTCACAATTTAAGTGAGTAACGTAGGTTCTGGTTATTTATTACTTTTTAATTAAATTTTGAAATTATTCTTCTTAAGGCGCATTGAAAGTGAAATTTTAGAATGCACGACATGCACGCGAACCAAGTAACAGCATATTTTCACATCATGAAGTCACAAATCACCAATCAATAGTTAAGTTGGCGGTTTACTGAAATATTTAACCAATAACAATTCTAAGAAGTGACGACATCAAGTCGTTTAAAAACAGTGTTTTGAAAATTTCATATGCTCCGAGCAGAGTTACTGTAATTTTTTTCTATTTGATGATGTATTTTTCGTAATATAATTGTGATCAAATTCATAATATGTTATTATGGTGAATGAATTACGCGCTTACTGTCTCATTTTCTCTTTTTTACACAAGAGCACATTTTGCACATTTTTAATCGTGCATGGAGAACAGTCATTAGTGTAAATTCTAGTTTTGTTGTATACCTTGAGATGGAACATAGCCACATTCTTTCTAGCCATGTCCCAACGCAGGGTACATAACAAAATTTTTTTTTTATATATGCCAATGTATTATAACTTGTAACACAAGTACAAGCTTATATTTTTGTATGCAGATACTGTTAAACTCCTTGACGTATTATAAACAGACACGTTATTCCCATACTATTCTGATTTCAAATGTAGCAAATGCAGAAAAATCTAATAATATGAACTCACGGTGACTAAAATAACGTACTCATTATTACAATAGTGTACGATACTCTGTTCCTTTTTCCCCGGGACTCTTTTTTCGGCGTGCCGTCGCGTCCAATCACAAAGAAGGTCCGTTCGATAACGAATGCAAGTAAGGCAATTACCTTATTTTTGACTTGCCACGATTTCACGCTTGTAACGTATCTGCAGTTTATTATATCAATGGTTTAACTATGGAATTCAAAACGAAGTTTTTTACCAATCTACCGGAGAGTAAAAAAGCATATTTTAATTTTCGAACACGGCAATGTTGCGAATTTTCAAACAAGTGAATGTCTGAATTGTGTAAAAACCTATGTTTGACGTTTACAAGTGGAAAATACGTCACCATCATAACAAATATGCCACATTTGTTCGGTAACTTTTTACATCTCACATCACTTGCATGATTGTTTGGCTCCAAATTTAATAATCGAAAAATCAACCATTTCCCTACCAGCTAGAGCCCTGAAACATTCACCATTTGCGTATATCAGATGATAATGCAGTATTCAATTTCCGACATGATTTATTTGATATTTTGAGTGATATAATTAATATTTCTTACAGAGAAAAAGAAGAAACAAAAATGCGAACAATAATATTTTATTAATGAAAACACATTATTATTGTGAAGTTGCAATTTAGGACAAAGTTCTGTGAATTATTATACAAATTTTTATTAATCAATTAGAAATGACATACAGAAAAATCAAATTAACGAAAAAATATTTTAACTGCTACCGGGATTAGAACCAACGGATCTCCACCTGTCCGGGGATAGCGCGTTATCCAGTTTCGCCACGGCAGTTTGGTATGTTAACAAAAAAAATTCGACCTTTTGTATACGTAGTCTTTTAAAAAAAAATCTGGCGTCCTCTATAGGTAGATGCACAAAGGTATTTTTGATTATTGCATTATAAAAAGTGGATTGCATTAAAAATGGAATAAAAATATTAATCAATTAAAAATAAAAACTACATATAAGATCGAAAAATTTTCGTTAACTTACCAAACTGTCGTGGCGAAATTGGATAACGCACCATCTCCGGATATAATGGAGGTCCGTTAGTTCGAATCCCGGTAGCAATTAAAATATTTTTTCGTTAATTTGATTTTTCCGTATGTTTTTTCTAATTTATTAATAAAAATTTGTATACTTTTATTTGAACAAGAAAGTAATAAAATGCTAACAAGAATATTTCGACGTTTCTGGTCAAAGATAAGTTTATTCATAGAAAAAATATATGGTCTATTTAAGCGATATTTTCGTCCTTTTTTCTTAAGATATAAGGATACTAATTGCTAGAATTCCTGTTATTTATTATCTATCCAACAGTTTCTAGTTTGTTAATTGTTATAATTAATCTTGTAACCTGAAGAAAACTTATTAAAGCGTATCGTCGGTATTATTTGATTACTTTTTCTTAATAATCTCTCTAACGTAATGATAATGCCCTACATTTTGAATTTGCGAAATGATTTATTTGAAATAAGGATATGCGTAAATATTCTCTCTGTTATTAATAGAATTGCAATACTTCATACAACTTTTTCGTCACATATTCTTCTTCGATTACTGTATTACGATATTTTTCATGTCGGGGAAGGGGAATGGTAAATAGAGGATATGATGGATAAGCTCACATGTACAAAATGTTTTATATCTACGTGGATGTGTGGTAATGTTTTACCTGACTTTCGGTCAGTTGAGATGTATCAAAACACACGAATTTAATTGGAGCATTATTCTTTCATTCACGCTATTTTGCACTTATCGTCACTAATAGCTCGTCTGTGGAATACTTTTCTCGTCTTTTAGAATATGCGCAAGCCTGTTATTCGCCCGGTAGATACTCTCTTACTTTATTGTCGCTATTCACACTGAATCACCGCTTGTCACTTGTTGTCTCTAATTTGTCTGCGGTTTCCTTTTTCTCAAAACAGCAACCCTTTGTCTCGATGGCGTCGTTCCATTATGTTTCAGATTTTTAGATGTTCTGTGAATCTAGTAGTTTATTCCAAATCCTTGTACTCATTTTAAAATTACTGTTAAATGTCCAGAGTGCTGGAAAATCTTCGCTTACGTGCTATTCTTTCCGTTTGTACAGTTTCGAGAAAATATAGATGCCCGTGTAATCTATCTATGATGCGTATTTCTTCGGTCTTCTTCTTATATTGCCATCTCCTATCGGAGGTTGGCGATCATATTGGCTATTACGACTCCATTTACCGCCGCATGGAACAACTCGGTTGAGTTACCCTTATACCAGTCCCTCAAGTTGCACAACCATGATCTGCGGCGTCTTCCTACGCTTCTTTTACCACCTATGTTCCCTTGATGATCTGGTTTAGACTATACTTCGGTCCTTATTTTTTTTTATTTTGGGAAACATACAGTACAATGTAATAAAAAATTTATATAGTATAAAAAAAAATATTCGTTTAGTATGACCAGTGAAGTTTCCTCGAAGCCTGTAAAAAAATCTAAGTAAAAAACAATGATAAAGAATATGTGATAAATAAATATTACAAAGATTTAAATTATGATAATGCATTAAATGGGAGGGGTGGGAAGAAGCAGGGAATGGGATTCAATCAAAGAAGTATCAAATTTATTTCAATAATCATAAATGAGATTACGGAGTTTCATTTTAAATAAAAACAAATTGTCAATAAAAATGTCTATAAGCTTTATAGAATTTAACAGATTGTATTTTGAAGTGGAACGAGTTACAAAGCAATTTTTTAAGTAGTTAGAGTTATTTAAATTATTTGAACGCGTTGAGTATGTAGGACAACTGAAACCTATTTGCTCTAATAAATAGGGTGAGTCGACCAAGTTATTCAAGATTTTTAAAGGTAATACAGATCTTATATGCATCTTCGATATAATAGAGGAGGGATTCTATGGTAACACTTGCTTTCTGTGTATGAGTTGAATTCTAAACGGGAACGGAAATTTAAAATATTGAGAAATTTATGTCGGATATTTTCAAGTCGCTCACTGTATGTAGAATAATGAGTATTCCAGACTACTGATCAAAACTCCAATTGAGTGCGTACAAATGAAAAATATATAGTGATTAATGTATACGGTGATTGAAATGGGTTTGTCGTTCTGGCAATGAAACCAAGGAGTCAATATGCTTTAGCAATTGCCGATTCCATATGTGGGATGAATATTAATTTAGAATCTAAGATGACACCAAGATCCCTCACCTGAGTGCCGCTGTTGAGTTGCTTTTTGTTGAGAATATATTCGAGATACTCCAGCTTTCTTATTTTGATAGTCCGCAGCACTTCTCGGTCTTTTCTATACGCTAAAGGACTTCAATATTCGTCATTCTATCTCCCTAGAAATCATTCAGTATGCGTCTGTAGAGCCACATCTCAAACGGCTCGACCTAGCCGAATATCAAAACCTACCAAGAATTCATAACGGAAAACTCATAAAGTTTCGATTTCCGTCTTCCCACTTCCTCGCCACACGGACGGCGAATCTTCTAGTGCCAGAACGAAAGAAAATAATTTAACACGAATTTACTTCACCACTCGGGAAGTGGAGGGTTTAGGGATGGGAATTGTTGGAAGGCGCCGGGGGTTAAAGTGAGCCGAGCTCAAAAACACAAGGGTTGTAAAAAGGTCGTCAAATCGTTCCACATCCGAGCGGTCACACACATGAATTGTCATAGTAAAATGGCTCACTTTCTTGCAAAAAATATCGTGTTTGAATGTTGGGTACTTTCAAACACGATATTTCATTTCAACATTTCCCGCAGTAGAACACTGCTGAAAAAGGATCAATGACACAATTGTTACCTGTTATGTTCATTCATTTTATTTACCAACTCTTTTGATGCCATTATTTCATTAAAAATGTTCTTAGGTTTTTACGGCCTTTCACAATTTTCTGGGATATTTTGTCATGTTTTTACGAACTTTCTGGTCAACGTTTCGGATCCATTGCTGGGACCATCAGTGGGGCTGTTGCGTTGTAATTTGTGTTGATGATTTTGTGGTTAGTGGTTGTTAGTGTTGTTAGTGTTGTGCTTAGCATTGGCTGGCAACACCGACTCAAAAACAGGATGCGTCTTTGTTTGTGTATTCCATGGCAATACAGCGTCGAAATTAATGAAATTTTCATAACCGATATAACTTACCGTAATGATTAATGCTAGTCAACAGTTTGCAAGAAATAGGTCATGTCCAATAGTCCATGGTTTTTTTAATATTTTCGACCCATTATCAAGGCAGAAATTCACTTGTATAGTTTTTTTCTACTAGCTATGAGACATTCTGTATAATATACCTACTGTAATATTTATATGAAGGTGCTTGTAAAAACTCCTTTTGTTATATAGAATAAATTGTTTAACCGGGTTTATGTAAGGTTCATACCCTTATTATTGTGAAAATGGTTTTATTCACGGGAGAGTGAATAGCGTTTATTGTTTATTTCGAACTACCCTTTTTAGATTGCGTTGATCTCTATGGCCATATTCTTAACGTACAAACAAAGGAATTAGTTTTTATACACCTCGACGAAACAAAGACACAGAGTGTACAGAGTACAATATCATTGTTACGTAGGAACTCTCTTCTTTATCAATATTTTTAGGGGTTTAGTCTTGGGGCGCGCGTATACTGATAAAACTTTAATCCCGAAATTTTCGATACATGTAATTGTAGCGTTAATCCGGACACGCTGAAAAAAAACGGAGAGAGCTGAGCTTCAGAATGACAAACTTCTGCATGCCAAAATCAACTATCAAAGGGTGGAATGCAGAATAGGGCGTTGGGAGCTGTATGAAATATTAACAAATTTTCCGGTATAATTGAATGTCCTGATCCAAAAATGTCCATAAAATAATATCGCACTCTTATATTAGACGAGTAATTCCAATTTAAAAATCGTTTATCAGTTTGACAAATCAGCCTTTTCCTTTGAAGTTTTACACGTATCTAAAGAAATCATTGAATAATTGTCTATGGTTCGCGTATCTGACAGCTCCCAACGCCCTATTCTGCATTTATCCCCTACGTAACCAATTATTTGGAAAAAAAATCGGAATACAACATATATTTCGTAATATTTCTATCACAATTGTTATCATAGTATTCATATTTTCATATATCATAAAAGTCTGTAGCATAAATATTTTATTTCTATTTTTTTTCCGAAATATACGTCTACAGAAAAGTCACGCTTCAATATTCCCACTGCGCGCGCCTGGTAAACACATATTATAACAAATAAAATTAAACTTATATTTAAATCACTATTGCTTACAAACTTAACTGGAACACTATTCTGTAATTCGCACTGATTCGTCACTTGAATATTCCACGAAGTTTATATTTATTCACGCCGTTTCACAGTTCGCTTGTTTCTTGTTTTTTCTATCTTTGCTTTCTGTGGTTAACCGCAGCTGTCAAACTGTCTTCTCGTGCGATAGCGCTGCTGTTTATATATCCACGACATTTTTCGTGTATACTCAAGTGTTCCATCGATGATTTTTTTTTTGCTATACATAAAATACATTTATTTTAGCTGTAGTTTTACTATGCACGTCTCACTAGAAAACTTTGTCTAGAGACAGGCAAAGATAAGAATTAAGACTTAATTACCTTATTATTTTAGTGCCTACATACAGGGTTATTTAGAAAACATTAATAACCTCACATGACTATATTCCAGCCTTGATTACGAGCCGAAAGTGTTCACGCTATCATGATCTAATACCAATAGTTATGTAGATATGCCACATTAAAGTTCGCATTTTTTTAAAATATTTCTGACTTATTTTTGTAAAACGTTGGACTATCGTCACAGTAACTTATATCAATTACGAAAAATTCTTTAAGTTTCAATATAATTTTAAAAAAAATTCAATCTGTTTTTCTGTACGTGTTCAAAATATTGCATTTCCTTTCACATCCATTACCATCTTTTAAATCTCCCTTATTTTTAGAAGCCATCTGTAGATCTCACTCGCATGCAGGCGGTACAGTTTAATTTTTTTTGAAACTTGAAATATTATTATTATTATTATTGATAATGGGCAGGCAGCTTAAGCTGATAGGCCCATATCACTGTCTCTCATTTGAATATCCAGCCTATTCTTAAATTGGTTGACACTGGCTGCAGACACAACATCCTCGGGCAAACTGTTCCACATATTGACCACTCTATTGCTTAATGCATGCTTTCTTGGGTTACACGAGAACCGAGACTTGTTCAACTTCAGGTGATGTCCTCGAAGGCTCACATTAGTGTTAAATGCAAACATATCTGTCATATTAGGAATATTGTAGTAGCCCGATAGAATCTTGAATGTCTCGATGAGGTCACCTCTTGCTCGTCGCTCCTGAAGAGTGGGCAGTTTCAATACTCTCAGCCTTTCCGCATATTCCAGGTTTTTAAGACCCAAGGGCAATTTAGTGGCTCGTCTCTGAACATTCTCCAGTAAAACTATATCTTTAACAAAATATGGATTCCAGATCTGAGAGGCATATTCGAGGAGAGGCCTCACATACGCATATGCTTATAAGATATTTTTGCCGTAGTTTAAACAAATACACATTGTGTAACGAATCAAATAACGAATAAAAAGAATTACGCACTCATGTCAAGTGACAGTTGTCTCGAAGATTCCAGAACGGCCTACTATAATCTACGGCTTACGAGTAACATCTCCAAAGGTCTGGAAACCGCGAGGAAGCTCTCGCTAATGCTGGAAACGTCTGGGAATTTCGATACCAACATTAGCAAATATAAATATGGCACACGGGAAAAGGAAGACTCAGTTGCTGTTTGAACGCGGTTGACAAAGCGAAGGCAGTTTCGAGCTGCGGGCCAGGCTGGCCAAGCGAGCGGTAGTGGCGAGTTGCGAGAGGCCAGTGGTGCCAAACGAGCAGTTATTCGACAACGATATTCTATAAAATTCTTATGGAGCGAAATAAACCGAAGCGAAATTAATAAGTGCGGAAATTAGATAAAATATTCTAGTGAATAGTGAATGAAGTGTTAAATCGAATATAAAGTGTCTATTTATGAATGATAAATTTGAAAAACAGTTTAATTCAATATAGCATTGCATTCAATAGTGATACGTGACTTTGTACGTTTAAGCAATTAACTAATCAATATTTCATAAACCCGTTATTAAATCTCAACGTTTTCATTAATTCCTCCTGCAGCCACGACACGTGACAATATATTAACTAACTAACTATCACGCCGTTTCTCCGCAGCGCTAGGTAGAGGGGATAGAAAGCCATATTATTATATCTTGACACATCACTTTTGTTTCGGCTACATTCATACATCTTTTCATACATGTTCAACGGTTGTTGAGGTCTAACAGGGCCATTCTCCAATTCTTGTGCAATGATCATGCCAGGTTTTCGCCGACGCCCTTTATTCTTGTTGCCTTCGACAATCGCCCCACATATGTTCTTAACCGTCTTTTTCTCATTCATACGCTCTACATGACTAAACCGCAGAACTCCTTTCTTTATTTTATCCACACTACAGCCAGCAAACACTTTTTAGTACGACATTGATGTATATAATGGTAAAGTTATAATTAATTATAAGAAATAGCTACAATTAGACTGTGTGAATTAAATTCATACAAAAAATAAGACAAATTTTATTATATTCAATCGGTGTCCTGTGTTGGAAAGCGCTTTTCGTCATTGGGAGGAATTTCGCTTTTGCCATATCCATATATATAAATTTCCGTTAGAATTTAATTTAATTTTTTCTGATGCGTGGTCCTACAGCCCGAAAAATACGTGGCGAAATTTCAATATTCTGATATTATACGAGATACAGTACACAAAGCCTAGGAATTTATTTCATATTTCATTTTGATGGAATTATTTCAAAAGTACTCTATCATGAATTTTGCGGTATAAAGCAAAGGCAGCAATATCCTAAAAATTAAAAAACAATGTTTTGAATGCAGTCGCCGAGGATAACTAATTTAGAATGTTTTAAATTCGGGATATTATAGGAAATATAGCCGTATCCTTTCAAAAACAATGTTTCCAAATCACTATTAAAAGCAAATACAGCAATATCCACTCCAATCAATCAACCCCCAAGGATGTGTCACGTGACAAAATTACTGCATCATGCAAAATTGAGATTTGATGTCGATTTTAGACTGATACATCGTAACAATGACAGCAATATACAAAATACAACTACGTAAATAGCAAAAGCATCAATGTCCACTGTTTGGTAGCAAACATAGCAATGTCTATATTTAAAAATTTGATATTTTTATATAATTGTTTATAAAAGGAAAACTGAGCTGAAAATTGTTTTTAAAAACTTAATTCCAATACGACGTAGGTTTCATAATTTCCAGAGAATTTTTTTTGAAAAGGAGTGACAGGTTTTTTGTATTTTTCTCAGAAACACTTCAGTGGGAAATTACTGTCTTTACTTTCATACACCTCAATTCTACAATTAAATTGAGCATAACATCAAAAAACGAGTAATATAAAAAGCCACGTGGTGTATTCGGATACACAGCAGTACAGCACAGGCAATACATCTCAGTTATCCGAGAACATTTTTTTTGTTCCTGTTTCTTGTTTTCTACACATTATTACGACACTAAATCGATTCATCCCTTGTCAATGTTATATTCCTGTAAACATATATTTCTTAAACCAGATTCGTTATTCCAGCGGTACATAAAAACGTCCAGAATTTACTCTGGGTAAGTGCTTTCATTTCAGCGGAAGTATTAGCCGAAGACATTTGCTAAAAGCTCCATTCTACCCTTTTTCAACCTAGCTTAAGGTGAAGGCTATATTTTCCAGCTTTTAGTAAGTGAAACGATGTAATAATAATTTTTCTAATAAATTTCTGCAGTCAATCAATGCCACCTTAAATCAGGCCACTGGCTAGCTTAATGATTTTTACAATCATAATATTTAATTATATATATTGATATTATGATTAATAATATCCTTTCATTAATCTTTGTATAAAACCATCATTCATTGAATAATCGACATACAATAATTTCGTATGAAGCTCCAATATTTTTTTGTTTTTGTTTATGTCCATAATTCCAATGTTAATTTTTCATCATATCCTAATTGTAATTATTATAGCTACACCGCTTTCAAAAGAATGTGCGCAAAAAATATGTGTTTTGTTACGATGCAAAAAATGAACACAAATTGTTCTAGTAAGTAAGTAACCTTTTTTAAACTAAAAAATATATATTTATTTGGAATATCATATTGAGGCTTGTAAAACGGGCTTGCCAGGCAACTTTCTCCCGCTTTCTTTTTACCGGACAAAGTTAGGAAATGGTCTTTTGATTGTGGTCGACCTATAGCAATGTAAATACTTGAGTGCATAGGTGAACGAGAAATGAGATGCATCTCAAGAAGTAAGAGCTCGAACAGACATAGTAGGAAGTTCATTTCTCAGAATGAGGCCATTATTATCTAACTACGACGTAAAGCCCGAATTCAAAGTCAATACTTAGATGATTTAAAGGTTAGGTTAGGTTAGGTACGCCTTAATAGCGTAATTTTCAGTACATGAAACAGGTACCGACTCCCGCCCTCGTCGTTCTCCGACCGATGTTCTGCTTCAGCTGCGAATCCCGTTGACTGCACCACTCGAGCTGACCGAAAGTTTTTGTACAATTTAATTATATATGACACTTTGTATCAGCCGCAACAAAGTCAACCGTTAGTTCCGAAATGCCAAAACAATCAATGGTCCGCTGCAACTGTCATACACAGAGAACCCCGCGCTCATAGACAATTTTATAAAACACCCGACCAGAGACTACCAAGGATATTTGTCCGTACACTAAAAATGCGTGTGGTTCGATTTTAGATATTCGTCATTCTCTCAAATGGAGTGGAGGGTTGTTTTACTTTTAATGAATGATTTGAATTATGACTCAAATTGGACTTTAAAAATAGTCATAATACAGAACAGCCATCAACGATATTATCCTTAATTCCAAGTATATAATAGTATCCAAGTATATAATAGTAATCCAAGTATATAATTTCAAGTATATTGTAGCGTAAAGAGGTCAGTCATTCTAGGCAAAAGAACCCGGAAAATTATATATAAAATTGCAAACGAATTTCATGAAAATGTTTTAATTAGTAGAACATTGTAGGAAAAAGTATTCCATTTATGGTATGGGTAGGTATAGGTATATATTTTTTAAAAAATAGAGATGCGAACACGCAAGACGTGTCTCATCAATATTCTTAATATTTTCAAACTAAAGTAAACGCTTGTGCTATGCAAATAGGACTAACTTGCTAGTCTGGAGTGGGATTTGGACCCGAGACCTTTGGATCACGAGGCGAGTGCCTTAACCACAACACCAACAAGCTACTCGAATATATACGTACATATAGGTAATACTCAAGTCTAAATATGACAAGCTTTTTGATCTAGTGTGGTCAAAACACTTGCCTAGTGGGTGTAGCAATCCCGACTAGCAATTTAGTCGTATTTTTCAAAGTATAGGCTTTTTTAGCTTAGTTAGGCAATAGTAAGAATATTCATGTGACACGTATTCCGTGAACGCATCTTAATTTTTTATTAAATGACAAAAATGAAATGAGGAATGAAAAATTGATGCTCACATATTCTGGTCGTTTACTGCGCTGAATCTATTTTAAAATAAATATTGGACGTGATACAACTCGCCAGTAAGATATTAGCAGTTCCAGGAAGCTTTCAAAAGCACTATTTTCCCCAAGAGATGCGTTGAGAAAAAATGACTGCGTTCAGCATATTAGACTAAGAGCCAAATTTACGTTATAGTATCAAACCTGAAATATTTTCTGTAGATGCTTTTCTGTAGATGTAGATTCTGTAGATTCACGATAATAGGTAAGAAAGTTTGAATAATATGACATTTGAGTTCACTTCAGAACTTCACTTCTAGGGCAGTTGAGTGAGTCACCAGATGGTAATATATGACACACTCAACTGCCAACTCAAAAAAACACTATTAAATAATTACAGTTTACATATTACTTAATGCTATACAAAGGATTAAAAATAGTTAGTTATTTTATCTGTTGCATTACATATCATTAACACTTTATATATTGAAACTCGAACACTAATCCTTATAGAAAATTTACAATAAAACTTTATTTCACTTATAGATATTATCACTCACCCCCAGTTCCTGAAATATAAATTCAACTTTCTAATAATAAGCAAGTCAATATTACATTTTGTATTTTAACTAATATTTTAAATTGTACAGTCTGATTGTTTTACTACATTATTACGACACTATATATTTAATTATTTATACGATTTATATTAACATTATATTTTAATTCAATTATTAATACATACTAGCTATTACCCGTCAAAAATGACGGAACATTGGTTTGCGTCTTTTCTAAGCCTGGGTATATATTTATAGCATCTCTTTGGCGGTCTACGGAGAAGCGGCCGTAGCCACATGCTTTAATCGGCCGCTTCGGGTTTGGAGGCCCGATGTTCAAGCTCCATCTCCGGCCGTTTTTTAGCCGTGAATTCGGACGAAATTACGGACGTTACACGAAGTTACGGGGACAGATAGATGGATGGATGGACAGACAACGAAATTATTTACTTCCCATAATCTATAATGCAAAAATACTTACCATCTATCATTTATATACAATCTATAATAAACATCCCACAATTTACAATACTATACTATTTTTTACAATAATTGTTTCATTTATTTTTAAACTTATAATAATGGTACATTGAAATAATGGAAAGAATCCAAGCTTCTCATATCGGGTGTCCTGGGTTTGATTCCTGGTGAGGTCGCAAGTCACAATACGATTTTATCAAAAATATTATTATCATTTTAGTTTTAGTAATTCTTTAGGTAAATAATAATTTTATCTTAGCCTGTCTGTATTATGACTAACGTTCACTTATTGAAATTGTATTCATACACATATTATATTATACATCTCATATGTTTCTAGTTAATCGTGTATGTTTTGTCTACATCAAAATCCAGACAAAATAAAGCAAAGCAATAAGAACGAATAATACATATATGAATAAAAATAACACACTGTAGAAAATCACTATTGATTGAATAATCAACATGTTTCGGGGCCAATGGTTCTTTCATTTAGATACAATATTTTATATGTTGCAGTGATGAAGGTGTTTACTTATAATTAATATAAATAGTCACCAAGTTATGTTGCTAGTATTGAAGAAAAATATTTTTTTATTACTTTAACGCTAATACAGGCCGTGAGGTCCAATTTGAGCCAAACACATCACAAAAAATACCAATACTTGAGTAAATCACATATTTTTATTGTGAGCTCACCGGAAATCCAACCCGGAACCCTCGAAATGAGATGCTAGAGTTTTGCACACTAGGCTTCGAAGGCCGCTATTTTAAAATAATTATTAAAAATATATTATTATTTAAAAAAAAATAAGTAATTATATCTATTCTTATGACTAGCGATGTAAAAAAGTTGTCCCCTACACGTGTAAAAAGAGTTGGAATTAAACCACACAAAAAATAAAATATTATTAAAAACAGTGTGTTTTGAAACATAAATTGTAAGTTAACATACTGAAAGATTTTTCAAAAATTTTAATAAATTTAATAAAATTAAGATCATTTACTTAATAATATCATTGAAAAAAAGACATCTGAGGAGTCCATACAGTCACGTAAGGCCTACAAAGTAGAGCAATTTTCTTCATTTTTTAAATTTGTAAGTTTGGTAATATATTAATTGATTAAATAATTTATTTGGTGTTATTTTAAGAAGATATCCCTATTTAAAATATATGGTACCTGATGAATAATTTTTAATATTACATTTTTCTATACATAAATGTGATAAAAACGCAAATTTTGCTTACTTTACCAGTTCACGTTACCAGATCGCCTTAATCTAATACTTTTGCTAATCTCAAAATAAATTTATTTATAAAGTAATGCGAGACCAATTAGTAACTTGCAATGTGTTTGATACACCCCTCAAACCTCTAAAACCTAATTACCAGCCAAAACATATTCATAAATCACGTACTCCAAAGTTATTATGATTAATATTATGAGTGACATTCTGAAATAACTTTCTTGCAAATTCTCGAGCATTCCCTCGTCGAGGGACATCAAGGTTGAACCTTAAGTTCTCTGATCTGAAACAAAGTTAAAGGCGTAGACCAGGGCATGTGAATCTTTTTAAGAATACAGACCATAACGTTCCCTGGGAATAACGTACTAAAATTTAGATCTCACTCTTATATTGTGGTGGTAACCTTGGACGATTTTAATCTTCTCCAAGCAGATATATCAAATATATGTGAATGGGGAAGGCTAAATAAACTTACGTTTAATGTTTCCAAGTGTTAGGTTACATCTTTCATTAGGACCCAAAAAACTCTTTTCTATGGCTACAAAATGAACGACCAAATCTGACACGAACGTCTATTGTTAAGGATCTCGGCATTAGATTTATGAGCAACCTGATATTTCACCATCACATAGAGGCGGTGAGTGGTAATTCATTGAAAATGTTAGTATTTGTTGTGCGTACAGCCAGGTATACAACTTTATAAGTCATTAGTGCGAAATAGACTTGAGAGTGGCTAATTTGGGGGGCACATGAGCTTAAGTACTCACTTATGGTAGAGAATGTACAAAAAAAGTTTATAAGATATCTCTACATGAGAGAGTGCGGGTATTATCCTTGGTTTTACCCAACCGAGTTCCTCCAGAGTCTGCTTGGCTACAATAGTTAAGAGACTAGAAGGAATGTGTATTTGATTACGAATTTTTATCGATTGTTACGCGGTTTGATCGATAATCCCGAAATTAACGGAGCATTGGTTTGTATGTTCCTGATTGTCAGCATTGATTACAGCGTCAGCTTTGATTGTTTCACATTCCAATATACAGGACCAATCTATGCCTGTTGGAAGAGCTACCGCCATGCTGAACAATATCACTCTGGACCTTGATCTGTTCCGTGTCTCTGAGAGTGTTTTCCGAAGCAAGATTTTCCTACGCCTTTGATATGAATGATTTAGTATAGTTATGCTTATATGTTTTTCGTTGTTTTTATATTTCTAACTTATTTAGAACAAATTAAGTTTATAAATTCAAGAATTATATTTACGTATAAGGTCGATATATTCACGTAAATCTACAAGGCTCCTATAGCTTAGTGGTCAGAGCACCGGCCCCGGAAAGGAGGTGACCCGGGTTCGAATCCCGATAGTAGCCAAAATATTTTTTCATGGAATAGATTTTTCTGTATGTCTTTCTGATTGATTAATTAATTTTGTTTTAAAAATTAAATTTATGTTTGTAATGTAAATGTTATATAAAAAATAAATAAATTCAAATTGAAATTGAAAATTGAATGTCACAACTCAAAAATGTTTGGACTTTGGTCAACTTCCCGACCTGCAGCGGTTTGCCCGACAGCTATTTGCCCGACAATCTAACTTTCCGAAAGCCAACTGCCGATAGCCCAACTTCTCTACCAGAAATTATTTCATTTTTAAGATTTTTTTTGCAGTTTTGGTTTAGTAAAAATGTGCGTATACTAATCAATTTCAAACTGTATATGAAAAATATATTTTTCTTGCGGTTTACCTAAAGATATTTCAATTGATACTAGTCTTAGAAGTTGTTTTATGTGTTCAGATTATTTTTTAAAACAATTAAAATTTTAAGCTACTTTTTAAAACATTAGTTGGAATAAAACGTATGAGATTTTCAAAACAATTTCTAGGTGTAGTATGAATAACATTATTCATTTCATAAGTTATTTAAGTAACCAACTAGGAAAAAAATTCTTTAAAATTCTGTTTTAATTTTAAATTATCAGTTTGAGAGTTTTGTGTCAGCTGTAGTAGTTATGCAAATGCGTATATGAAATAATGAAAAAAATACAGTTCATTTATTATTTCATCGAAAAAACGCAGAAAAAATATTGTTGCTTGCACGAAAGAAAAAACGAAAACCGATCATACAGTCACTAATTAAACTACATAGTAACATCACAAGTTATGTTTAGTGTCTAATAGTCCCAACATTTTAAAATAATTTTTTCTAAGTGTTATTAATCTAATAGTTAGAAGACTATAATTTGGTGTCTTATTTTTGGACAGTTAATTGAAAATTTCAAAGCTTAATAATACATGGGAAGCTCCTAGCTGAAAATAGTTGCGGTGATCCGGAAATCCAAGACGGGATAAGTTATATAAATATCACGCCATTTTATTCCTTTTATAGCACGCGTTCCTCAGTTTCGTCACCCCTGTGCATAGACATAATAAAATAAAAGCACATATAACCTAAGCTCTGGGCGCCTTTGAATATTTTATAACTACAATTAGAAATTAAGTCGGGTAGGCATTTTGATTAATTAATCCTATGTTAATTTCTGTGCACAAAGATGAATTTTAACACTTTTTAAAATAAGTGGGTGTAAAAATACATATTACATAAAACTAAATTTATATCTCTTCTCTGTGCAATCTTATTGCTTTTATAGTTAAAACTCTCGCCTAGCGATTCGTAGGTCGGTGGCTCGAGCTCCATTCCAGGAGACCAGAAATTCAGTAGTGATGGTACAGTTATTTTAGGTTGGTACCTGATTGTATCGATGATTGGTAACAAATATAATTGGTATTATTGGTAACCCATGGTTGCCCATCGAAATGTGAAAAATAGGTGACCAATCACCGATACAATCAGATACAAATTTCAAATAACTATAGTGTGTAATGTATAAGAAACGGTTAGCGTATCACCAATTACAATACCACCACTAGAAATCACATTTACACAAGCGTTTAGCTTTAGCTAAAAATTCTACTCCCTACTTAAAATCTAAATCAAATTTTGAATAGTTACTCTTTGGAACCCTGCGAAAAACAAAGGAATCATTCCCTCCAATACAAATGTGGAGAATTCATGCAGGCCACCTTAGTGCGAGTGTAAGGTAATATTGCTATAAAAAGAATAAGCACCAGCTCTTTCGCTCTCTCTTCTATCAACTAGCGTGCAGTTAGCACAGAATCTTGTCAAAGTCAGTCGACACATTTATATACATGAATATATTGGAAAATCCCGTAACCATTCTGGATATGGAGACCATCATTTCATTGATGGTCTCCATATCCCGACTTTGGGATACACAGCAATAAATGTTTTAAATGTTATCAAATACAAATTTTTCAATATTACCCTTTAGGATCTTATGCAAAACATAGACACCCTCTAGAGGGGTGAGAGTAAAACACTATAATAATTCATTTTTTTTGGAAAAAATTCAACAATGTGGGGTATAAGTGAAAAATCAGCAATATCTAAAAAAATTAATGACGTCATCGAGGATTACTAATTTATAATGTACTGAATTCAAGATTTTATAGGAAACATAAAATATAATTTTGGAAGCGATAGACATATAAAATCTAGAATTCATTAGATTTTAAATTAGTAATCTTTGTTGACTGCATTCAAAACATTATTTTTTTTATTGCTGCCGCTGCTTTTATTTTCCAAATATCAGAACTCACTAGAATGGCACTTAGGAAAATCGCTCCATTTGGGTGAATTCATTCCTGGAAAATTTAGTCCTCTCACCTCATTCCCTGGTATTTCATTCTCCTCCAGCTTGGGGCTAATTTTGCGTATGTTGGTGTATATTAATTACATACTTAGAGCTTGGGCGAATTAAAGGCATTATTTGCCATTTGACTCCAATTTTAAATTTAAAAATATGAAATAAATAAAAAAAACATTGTATTATTTTTAAGAACACTTTCTTATTGTGAAGTTGCAATTTCAAAAGAAAATCCAAATCCAAATTTTTAAAACCAAATTTATTAATTATTTAGAAAAGACATACAGAAAAATCAAATTAACGAATTATATTTGGCTTCTATCGGGACTCCAACCACGGATTTCCTATCTATCCGGGAAGGATGCGTTACCATTACGCTACAGCAGACTCGTACATTGCCGTCAATATATCGAAGTTATACTTAAGTCTCTTTTTATTAATTGATTAACACATATTATCCATTTTTTAGCAATCCACTTTTTGTAACGCGGTAATCACAAATTACTTTGTGTATCTGCCGCTAGAGGATGTCATAATTACGTGTTGTATCAAATGTTTCCGAAAATTAAAACGAATTAAAACAAATTAATTCTGGTGTCCTCTAGCGGCAGATACACAAAGTAATTTGTGACAACCGCATTGCAAAAAGTGGATTGTTAAAAAATGGATAATATGTGGTTATCAATTAAAAATAAGATAATTTGTTAAAGGAATCATTAGAGTGGAGCCTGCCAAACATTCAATTGCTATAGCCCGAAGAAAGCATACGTGACTCAATTTATTTCGCTTAGCGAGGCAGATCGCTAACGTGAGCAGTCCAAACGCGCAATCCAATAATGTGTTACAAGGCGACGTACGCGACTTTTGGATTGCCCACGGCAACGATTTACCTCGCTTGCGGAAAACCCGGAACACGGCTACTTTTTCAAATGACCCAAATATTTAGTCATGTGATCCCCCAAACTGATGTTGTGGGCCGAATCCATGGGTGAGATTTTAGACTTGAGACAGTGTCTGAGAGATGTTTTATGCTCCCGTGAGAGAAAATTGTCACTCAAGAACATATCCTAGGGCCAGTTGAGTAGCAAAATCCAAAATTAAAAAACGTATAAAATACTTAAGATCTATTTTCATAATTTAAGCTATTAACTGCAGAGGCGGCTGACATTTTTGCTTATGGTATAACTGCGTATAGGACAAAGCTGATACAATTCTTTACATCTCAACGAAATGGAAATGGACAATAAATTTTTCTGTATTATTATTTTACCTTTAACTATTATTATTTGTACCTTTAACTGTATTATTATTTTATCTGTCTTATGTTTTTTGTATTATTATTTTAACTGTCTTATGTTATTCTTTAAAAAAATTATTTTGTACATTTTTAAAAGCCCATAAGGGCGTTAAATAAATAAATAAATAAAATAAATAAATAATACTAATACGAATAAACATGAATTAATTCAACATTAAAAATGTTTTATTAATTTGTTTGGCGTTAATATTGGAGAGATTATTCATGTTGATTGTTTAAATGCATGGAAGACAGACCAAGACTGCGATGGGAAGTCAAAACGGAAGGGATGCAGTCCTGAGGGTGACCAGGGATCGCGGCAGAAGACAGGAGGAGTTGTAGGTGAGGACTGATGGAAGCCAAGGCTCGATATGGCTGTAGAGCCATTGAAGAAGTAGTTAAGAAGAAGAAGTTAAAATAGATGGAATACAAAAAACTATACACATTATGTATGCTTGAGATTAATTAGATTTTGAATTTTAATACTCAAGTTTCCAGAGTATCGGAATCTCTCATACTTGATTCTTCATCTGTCAATGAGAGAATCTGATACTCCCGAAACTCCAGAATTAAAATATAAGAAAACTTAAGTAGAGATAACGTTGTATTTGTTTTCCATCTATTTAAACGACCATTAAAGATTTAGATATTTAATCTTAAAAAAATAAAAACTCGCTTTCATAATCCATTGAGAATACCACCAATTTCCAAAGATGTCAATTCACCCAATGTTAATGTTCCGTTCGTCAGATGGGTAAATTTTAATCTCCCCAACGACAGTTAAAAGGGAATATTGTAAATTTAGCGTTATGAATCTGGATGAATGATCTGTCGAAATGAATGAGAGAGACAGACAGTATGAAATAGTAAATAAGTATAAATTTGAAAGTATTTTTTGATGCCTCGGTATGACCCATTTTAGTTGGAAAATACTAAAAATATTGATGTGACAATATTCTGTTTACGCAACTCTAGTCTTTTAATATAATAATAGTAATTTAATCGCATTTTTGTCGCTTACCATAATAAAGCATTTTAGGTTGAAATGGTCTTTGGTGACGTCGAGTCTCTTTGTTTAATTTTTTTCACTGGTTAGATTTTTGACTCTTTCAACAAATTTAACGTTGATTTCTGAGTTTATTTCATGATTAAAACCCCGACAAGTGTACTCGATTCCTAGATTTCTTTCGACTACGTCTCTCAACTTTTTAGAAATAAGAATAGAGCTGCGTACACATCAATATTCTTACTATTTTCAAACTCAGCTATTCATCTTTCAAATTTTTAATTTTTATTATACTTTGTGTGATGACGATCAAGGGATCATTGGACCCGAAACATGTCGATAATTTAACAAAATAGTGATTTAAAGAAAATTTGTGAGGCGAGATCCGGCAAAACCAGATAAATCAAATATTGGAGGATGGCTCTGTTAGAAGTTTCAACAACATGAGAAGATTTATAAAAGCGGACGAAGCAAAAGTTATGTAGCAGCACAAAAATGTGTAGGTTTCTATCTACTATGCCTTTCCCTCTGTGAATCGGTGTGATAGTTAGTTAGTTAGTTAGTCTTCTTATTAATTATATGAAAAACTCAAATAGGGTTCGAACCCCCAACCACTGGATCACTGGATAAGTGTCTTAACCACTAAACCAACGAGCACCCATCTTATTCTGTGGAGACGAACCAAAATGTTCAACCCTCTTTTTGTCGTAGATTTCCATTACTCACATATAAAAATGTTGACATCCTATTTTATATATTTCCTTTCCGATATCCTTTTTCGTTTAGAGTCACAATCCCTAACCGGTCAATTTGGTATTTGCGGCGTAATTTATTGAATTCTTCTGCCCTAATGCTTGGGAAATAAATGGCGTCCGCCAGCATATATGTGACTTATAGATTTTTCGGGACCATCGGAATATTTTTTATACACCTTTGTAAACTCTCCGTGCGATATAAAAATTAAAGTATTATAGCGCTATGAAAAACAGCTTTCGGTTCTTTCATTTAATTAGTACAGGCTACAAACATCATGGTGAATCAACAGATAAATACATCTTCTTCTTCAGCCTTCATCCTCCACTGCCGGATGCAGGCCTCTTCCATACCCTTCCATCCTTACTTGTTATTTGCTAATTGTAGCCATTTCTTCCCTCCACAGCAGCTATATCGTCGACCCATCTCTTTTGAGGTCTTCCGACCCCTCTTTTATTTTACCAAGGTCTCCATTTCAGATCTCTGCCCACTACCATTTTAGCTTCGCTTCACGATACATGATATCAACTATTCTAGTTCTGTGCCTAAGTTCATCATTTCTAATTATATTTCTTAGGCTTACGCCAAACATGGATCGTTGTGTTCATTTGAGCTTTTTAACACTTTTCTTTTAAGGGCCTTCGTCTTCAGTCCAAACGTCATCACTGGCAGTATTCACGATTCAAAGGCTTTTTTTTAAACTAATTGGGATATCTTTATTGTCGAAAATCGTTGTGATGAATCACCTGTTTCTATAGATTTTTTTTTTATTTTATTATTTTTATTTTGAACTCTAAGATGATTTAAATGCTACGAGGGAAAAAATTGAGCTAAACCCACCTGGCGGAGTATTGGCGCTACAAAAATTTGGGGATGATGAAACGCTAGTATTGGGACGGAGTTAGTAGCGATTGATCGGATATAGGTTACGAGCAGTTAATATTCAATTCTTATAAAACATATTAATCTGGTGGTAAAGCCGCGTTTGGTACAAATGGTTGACGATCGGCGCGGTCCGAGCGGTCCACATGTGCTTCCCAAAAAAAATACTGAACACGGCTTTCGTAGACTTAGGTCGCGTTTATTGCAGTTTAAGCCGTTAAAAAACCGATTAACGTCTACTCTAAGGTGACGATGATATTGACAGTTCCACGAGGTTTCTGAATTATGGCCTTTTTTGCTGTGGTTTTGAAACCGCTTAAATGTCATTAATCGTGATTTATTTATTTTTTTTTTTTTTTATTTATTTGATTTTACGCTTCAACAGGCCAAGAGGCCCAATTATAGAAGCGAAACACATCACAAATCACCCAGGCTTGAGTAAATCACGTAGATTAATTGTGACCTCACCGGGAATCGAACCCGGAACCCTCGGTGTGGGAAGCCAGTGTCATGCCCACTGGGCTACGAGGGCCGCCGCTGATCTCGAGTGGATCCCCGTGCAACAGAGAGGCAGAATATTGAGCAAAACTAAGGAAGGCAGGTCTAATCGGGGGATCGCGAGAGGAAAACGCCCATAAATAATTTATAAGAATTGGCCGTGAAGCACGGATAAAACGTACACTATGTACCAGAGGGGTGACCTTAACTGAGCGGATAATGATTTATTTTCGTTTCGCGGGAATCGGATAACGTAGGCAGATAGGAAAGTTAACTATAATTCCATTATATTTATCTGTAGACTAACGCTCTGTCGAGAAGCGAATAGTGATTCATTTTCGTTTCGCGGGAGTCGGATAACGTAGGCAGATAGGAAATTTAACTATAATTCCTTTATATTTATCTGTAGACTGACGCTCTATCGAGGAGCGAATAATGATTCATTTTCGTTTCGCGGGAGTCGAATAACGTAGGCGGGTAGAGAAGTTAACTATAATTCTATTATATTTATCTGTAGACTAACGCTCTTCAGGCTTTTACAACAGATAGGTAATTGTGCAATGACGGTATATACAGTTAGGAAAGAGATAACGATAACGTGTAAGCATATTAATGGCACGACAAGAAAATAATATACTCGAATATAGATACAATATATTAACTATGTAATCACTACAAACCTGTCCGACGTTAGCGTAGTTTCAACAGGACGGGTAACGTGTATACGATTGGCTATTCTAGCTCAGATTTCGCCGGGTTTGGTAGTAATAACCACAAAACATAATTGGAACAAGTGTATCTAGATAAGAATATTGTAAATAAAATAATATGAATTTGCGGCCCATATACACATGAAATAAAAGGATAAAGCGTATGGGGATCTTATAGATGGATGGATAAATGAAACAAATATATATAGGAGTAAATGCAAGTAAAAAGCAAGCATATAAGTACCAAAAACATAGGAGAACATAGTGTGATAGAAATTCGAAGACGGGAGGAACAATAATGTGAAGTGGAACGGATATAGCAAGAGCATGTAACAATGATAAACGTACAAATACAGACAACTACTTGAGACCGATTCGACAGATACTAGCAATCTTTCAACACACCTCTAAGAACATGGTGAGCGGTATATAGTTATCAGCGGAGGCGTCCAGTGCCTTGGCAATAAATGAGCACTGAATTAATCCGACGCCTTGCCTGCGGCACTGGAGGTTTATTTACTTATTTGTTTTATTTGTTTTCATTTATTGGGTTTCTTACAGCCATATAATTAATCAATCTTTGAAGAAAAGACAATAATTGATGCACAGAGTTTTGGGCCAATTACGCGAAAACACATACATACAATCGATAAAAGAATAATAAAAACATGTCCAATAGTGGGTTGTGTGAGTGTGTATCTGTGTGTTTATTTATTTGTTTATTTATTTTGTTTTGGGGAAAAAATTAAAAGCAAAACGATCTTAAAAATCTTCCACTGAATTTAAAAATTTAATTTAACTTACATTAATAGTTTATTGTGTTATAGCGAATAGTACTCTTCCAGTATTATATTGTTCGAGAATATTCACTGTCTATGTAACATAGTTATTTTGTGGATCAATCTTACTGCCAATAAAAATAATAATAAAATAGGTATGCAGTGTGCACGTGGTGAATATATGGAAATTGATCCCATGATATAGCGGCCAAGAAACGTTAAATTTCCGATAAAGACGAGTGAAAATACGAGGGAACGGGGCATAATAATGGTAGATAATGAAGAAACATCAACTATGATTAGGGGAGTACCCGATAGATTGTAGTTACGGTTGATCAAACGACAATATGGACTGAACTTAGAAATTAAATATTAAAAATTAATTATCGCGCTTGTGAAGCGAGTTCAATTCGTCCGAAGCCACTGAGTCCGTCCCAAATAGGCACGGGGATGGAGACAGAGACGGCAACAGGAGGTGGGATCAACTGACATATCCGAGTGGAGATATGGTTTTTTTTTTGCCAAATTGAATCTTAGGAACAAAGAATTTGGTTTCAAGGAAAGTAGGATATTGAAAATCCTGGAAACACACGACTTAGGACCTTTGGCTGCTAGGGGGGGTTTAAAATGTCAAGACACAGCAGAAATCAGGCAGTTGGTGTGAAGCGTCTACGGGACGTGAAATCCGCGTCGGTTGTTTTTTTGAGTGAAAGTTGCCGTCGACTTGGAGTGTCCAGTGGATATAGTGAAAATTATAGTTTGATTTCAAGTGAAAGTTGTGTACGGGTAAATATACTCTTCGACATTGTTGGTTGCTCACGTTAAAAGAAAAGGGGGGTACGGGTTTGATTTTATTTTATAAAGGGTAATTAATTTGGCATATTAGAACTTCGGAAATTACTGCGCTTTATTAAGTTGATTAGTCCGGCATATATAGAACTGATATTTGCAGATCTCCGGAAACTAGCTGTGCGTTATAAAGATACCTATTTTATGCTAAACACGCGGGAAATTGTTAATAAATCTTGTAAAAATACCTATCTTATGCTAAATACGCGAGGTCCTGTTAAAAGGGTTTTAACTCAGAGTACGGGATTGATTTTATTTTATAAAGGTAATTAATCTGGCATATCGGAACTTCGGAAATCACTATGTTCTATAAAGTTAATTATTTTTGTCGTCTTACTAGGTTCACCGAATAATATTCGCAGAATTTCAGGAAACGGTAGAGTTCAAATTTAGTTAAATTCTCGTTTTACTAAGTATCGTATTGGCGGATCTCTGGAAACTAGCTGTGCGTTATAAAGATACCTATTTTATGCTAAACACGCGGGAAATTGTTAAAAGATAAAAGGGTTGTTACTAACAGATTCGATTTTAAATAAGTCTTATAAAATACCTATCTTTGCTAAATACGCGAGGTCTCATTTTAATTTTTACATTTGTAAGGCATATAATATTTCGTTATATGAAATGTTTCGATTAGACCGGGTTTATTTTAGTTATCGAAAGAATATTTAGTTTATTTTAATATTTTTTTTGTTTATGTTTTATAGTAAGAGTCCGTTAAAATTATAGCGAATAAATTCTGGGATTAAAAATAGGTCTAGTGAAAAATATATAGCTGATCTCGCGGGGTATCAGGTTCAGCCATAATAATCTAGATTTTCATTTCGTTTAAAAGTATATAGAGTAATTCCGTGAGAATCGGGGCTTATTTACAATTTTACAGATGTATGAAATTTCATTATTCTAAAAAATTATATAAAATAGTCTCGTGGGGGCCGGGGTTTATTTACGGTATACAGAAGTACAAGTTTCACTATTTTATAAAGTATATAAAATTGCTTCCGTTCGGCCTGGGTTATCTTATATTATATAGGAAAACATAGGTCCCGCGCTATTAAAACATATAAAACCGTTTCATGTGGCCGGGATTATTACGCGCGTTGGGGAAAGCCTATAAGGTAAAAATATGTTTAATTTGATTCGGGTATTTTATATTTTATGAAAGATATTTGCCTCGCGGACTTAAACTATGAAAAATGTTTTAATTAGTTCTGGTTATACTTTAGGAGTGATGTAAACTTCGCGGTTGTATAATTTGGGTTACTTCGTATTGTACGAAAACGTAAATCTCGCGTATAAAAACGCGTATAAAAAAAAAACGTATATCATGTATGCAAACATATAAAAACTTCTAGTACATTGTTTCGATAGACCGGGGTTGTATTATACTTATAAAGATGTTATAGGGCCTCGTTATATTGAAAATATATAAAAACCGCCTGGGGCCGGGTCTTCTTATTTATAAACTATATAAGATTTCGTTACATTTAGTTATATAAAATGCTATCGTTCAGGAATTCGCGTTTCATTTTAAGCATATATAAATATAGGGTCCCGTTTTAAACAATGTTAGTGTTTCGTTTAGAATTCGCGCCTTCATTTAATAAATATGAAACATGTAGATTCCAATTAGAACTATTTTAAAATGATTCGTTTAGGAATTCGC
The DNA here is from genome assembly GCA_016648135.1 of Agrypnia vestita. Classification (NCBI taxonomy): domain Eukaryota; kingdom Metazoa; phylum Arthropoda; class Insecta; order Trichoptera; family Phryganeidae; genus Agrypnia; species Agrypnia vestita. The sequence goes on along the minus strand of JADDOH010022970.1, from coordinate 6,948 downwards.
GTCTTGTATTATAACTGTGAAACTTATAATATTCGTGTTGAGCTAAACGTGTGAACATAGAAACACTTCAGTTTTGACCGCTATTTTGTTTACTATGCCTAGGACGTTCTTGCGGTATATTAGACTTGATGGTAAAATTTAAACCCTTACTCTGTTTAAAATATACGTAGTGTCTCCGCCTAGATTGGCTTCACGATATACCTTATGAAATTTGTAAGTTCCGTTGTCCTAAAATTATATAAAATTACCTTCGTTTAGATCGGGTTATATCATATTCCTCGTGGAACGCGTAAACCTCGTTGTCCTGAAACTAAATAAGGATGTTTCATCTAGACCGGGTTCATTTTACATTTTAGGAAGAATATAAGTCCCGCGTCTTTCACTACATAAAATGGATTTGGTAAGATTGGGGTTGTTTATACTTGTAGAAATTACAGAATCCCGTTATTCCTAAACTATATTAAAATGATAAATTATATTAAGATGATTTAAACTATATTAAAATTTGCCGGAGAGTGGATATCAAATATTCGAGATGATAATAAAATTTTTATTTTTTATTTTTTATTTATTTGTTTACGCCCATTAGGCTTTTACATAAAGAGTATAAAATAAATTTCAAAAGGCACATACATTAAAAGTTTCAGGAATAGCACCAAATCATGAGTATAAAAATTAAAAATGTAGAGTAGGTAACGAGCAGCAATGCGTATAGGCTTTTACATGAAAAAATATATCATAAAATTAAAAGAACATACATTAAACAATATAAATTACAAGTAGCAAATTATTAAAAGTACCGGAATAGCACCGAAACATGAGTACAGAAATTAAAAATATAAAGTACAAAGCGGCAATGTGTACGAAAAATATATATTACCCACCATTACATATTAACAGCTGAAGTCAGTAACGAAGCAGTATTGCCTCTTTAAGTGTAAACTTTACTTTCTCCAGACTGTCGACGAAGATGTCAATCATGCAACCATATTCATCATGAAATTATATTAAGAATAAAATAATTTTACTATCAATGCACAAACTTGGCAATGAACTACCTACATATGTCGACATTTTAAATCCATCTCTCTCAAAATTTAAAAAATCATTATATGATCATTTCTTTTCAAAATATTAAATTTTATATAATGTCTTAAATTTTTTATATATATAGCTGGCTATTCAAATTTAATATTGCTATATTATCGGTGAGTAAAAATTTCTGAGATCACTACTTTACACTTTTTTGCATATATACTTTTTTTACATATATGTCTAACCTCATTATTTTAAACTATGTATATATACTTTTTTCCATTTATACCCTTTATTTTTCTTTTACATTTAATCGTTTGTTGTATTTTAATTATGTATAAACCTGTTGTAAAAGGCTATTAAGCCGTGTAATTAATTAATAATAATAATAATAATAATAGTAATAATAATAATAATAATATTAAGAATAAAACTAAATCGGCGGACCCTAAAAGTAATATGTATTGACCTTATAAAGATGTAGACTAGTGGGGTTTTATTATAGAAGCAATCAATTCTTTAACAACAACAAGTGGACAAGTGGTTTCTTCATGGGTTTGTTAAAACTTATAAATGGATGGAATCCTATATTCAAAGCTTAATCCCGGTATTTCGGATAAATATAAGAATATGTAACATCAGAAAATAACGGGTAACGGGTTTTATGAAAAATATCGGTGCGTATAATCATTAGAGTATGATCATTAGAATTGGAGTCTAGTCTCGATGACCCGGGAAGTACGGATACGTAAGACGGAAATAAGGACTATGTTGCAGTATTATTAAGATATATAAATACTTACAATTGTCGAGCTAGAGTCTAATTCCGGTATCCCGAGGACTATAAATTCAAAGAAAGGGAAATAATGTCTAGTTTCGGTTTGGTTAGAGTATATACACCGTATAGTTACAGAGGCTGGATACTAAGCCCCAGCTACGGAAACTTAAAAACGCGTGATGGCAGGATCAAAGGTTAGGTCGCGAACTATAGTTAATTAGGGGCCTGTGAATCGTGTGCGCGTGCGAGGCAAGTGTTCGCAATCCTTAGGTATAAAGTGAGGTACTTAAAGTGAAACTACGAAGCACTGGAATGGATATAATCGGCGGCAGATGGGTAAGTCATGTCATCCTCTTTCCGTTTTGAGATTATAACGATATATAAAGGTGGCGCACGATTAAGAAGAATGGTCTCGGGTTCGACACCCCAGACAGAGACGGAAGAAGCGCCGACAGTGAAAGCTAACCCCTGTACCGTAAACTTTACATATGTTTTCCACAGGTGTTGTTTGCATGTTGCATCCGTACTGACCATAATAGGGGCGAATTAATTTGCCAAATAAACCTTCTCTGCATGTGTGTGAACTTCCAGGGATCGCGCGGCCCGTGTGCTCGACGCCAAACTTAATTATCCATTTCTATTTATTTATTTAATTGATGATTCATTAATTAATTAGGTATTTATTTGTCTAATCATATATATATATATATTTATTTATTTGTTTATTTATTTATTTCTCATTCAGCCATTTGTTTATTCGTCTATTTATAAATTATTTATTTAACTATTTATTTATTTAATTGATCGATTTAGTTAATTATATATTTATTTATTCATTTATTTGTTTGATTGACTGATTTATTAATTAATTAATAATATATTTATTTATTTATTCATTTGTTTAATTACTTATTAATTTATTAATTGATTAATTAATTAATTAATTTATTTATTTATCAATTTATTTATTTATATATTTATTTATTTACGTACGCATACGTCTGTGCATCGTCGGGGGGGGGGGGGGATAGTCAGATCAGCATCATCATCATCATCATCATTAGCAGTGTCCCAGTTATATATAGTCAGGAGACGTCTTAATAGCATCATCATCATCACTATCATTAGCAGCGTCCCAGTTGTATGTAGTCAGGAGGCGTTTCAATAGTACCATCATCATCATCTTCATTCGCGGTGTTCCAGTCATATATAGTCAGGAGGCGTTCCGATAGTATCATCACCATCATTAGCAGTGTCCCAGTTGTATATCGTCAGGAGTCGTTTCAATAGTATCATCATCATCATCTTCATTAGCGGTGTTCCAGTCATCTATAGTCAGTAGGCGTTCCGATAGTACAATCCACCATCATTAGCAGTGTCCCAGTTGTATATCGTCAGGAGACGTTTCAATAGTATCATCATCATCATCTTCATTAGCGGTGTTCCAGTCACATATAGTCAGGAGGCGTTCTGATAGTATCCTCATCATCACTAGCGGTGTTCCAGATATATATCGTCGGGAGGCGTTGCGATAGTATCATCATCATCATCGTCATCACTAGCGGTGGTTCAGCTTTATATCGTCAGGAGGCGTTTCGATAGTATCATCAACATCATCATCATTAGCAGTGTCCCAGTTATATATTGTCAGGAGACGTTCCAATAGCATCATCATCATCACCATCATTAGCAGCGTCCCAGTTGTATGTAGTCAGGAGGCGTTTCGATAGTATCATCATCAGCATCATCATTAGCAGTGTCCCAGTTACATATAGTCAGGAGGCGTTTCGATAGTATCATCATCAACATCATCATTAGCGGTGTCCCAGTTATATATCGTCAGGAGACGTTTCGGTAGTATCATCAACATCATCATCATAGCAGTGTCCCAGTCGTATATCGTCAGGAGGTGTTTCAATAGTATCATCATCATCATCATCATTAGCAGTGTCCCAGTTATATATAGTCAGGGGGCGTTTCGATAGCATCATCATCATCATCATCATTAGCGGTGTCCCAGTCATATATAGTCAGGGGGCGTTCCGATAGTATCATCATCATCACTAGCGGTGTCTCCGATACATATATCGTCAGGAAACGTTACGATAGTATCATCATCATCATCATCATCACTAGCGGCGGTTCAGCTAAATATCATCAGGTGACGTTTCGATAGTGACAACATCATCTTCATCAGTGATGGCAGGGTTCCAGTTACACATCAGTCGGAGATAATTAGGCAGATCCCATCATCATCGATGGCAGGATTCTAGCTGTACACCATTTGGAGAAAATACACCGACATCCCTGGCCAGGGGCTAGGCATATCCCTACTGTCCAGATCCACCTTTCCATCTACTAATACGAGGGGTCATGGCCTCGTGAAACCACATGGCAACCAACCATTACAAGTATTTATTTATGTATTGTATATGTAAGTATATGTATGTATATTATATTTTATTAGTATGTATCTATTCGTACGTAGTGTATGAGGGGGCTCTTCACGGGTGGCACAACACCCGTGCGGATGTCTTCCCTCGTCTGGAATGGATTGAACGTATTGATGCATATCAGATTATAATAAGTACTACCTGGGAGGGTGGTTGCAGTCACTGTAGTGTCGCGAATGGCCAATGGGCTGCAGTTGCTCACAGGCGAGGGTTGGGGAGCCTAGGAAACTCCCCTTCCCCACTCGCATATTTTTGACTTGACAGGTGGCCCGGGACCATCTTTACAGTAGCTTCAGTATATATACCGTAGTTTAACTTAGTTTAACCTGGAGGAGTTGGAATTCGGGGGGCAAACTGGCTCTGAGCCCGGACGCCATACACTGACGCGAGGGATGGTGCGGTACTTTGCACAGAAGAGGCCCAACATGAAAAGGCGCATCCAGGCTCAGGTCAACGTATCCGGAACTCGTGTCGGGAGAAGGAAGATGGGATCAGTCACCGATGAGCCTTTGGGTACGGAGGGGCCGAATTTAAAGCAACCACATTTTCCGCGTACACACACATTTACACATACCTTCTACAAACCCCTTATCCATTAGAACCCAACGTACCACTAGAATGAGACATAGGGCCAGATACAGGTAACGGAACTTAGGCCGGCTAGTAAATAAACGTAACAATGTAATAGATATAAAGATAATGCAGAGTAAATATAAAAGATCGTAAGGAATAAGCACAGCGAGATAACGGCGAGAGATAAAGTTATTAATCAGCGAGGGCGTCGAAGACGGAATCATCCACAGTAACGGCTACGAAGGACTCGAGGGCTTTCAGGGGATCTATGTACTCTATATGTGCATGCGCATGTGATAACGGCACGTCACTAACCTTTCCAGTGGATGGCGGTCGATCCCATCCAGGTAGGACAATGGGGGATCGAGCGGAGAGGGCGTGGGAGCAGAGGGTCGCGCACTCTGGAAGCGCAGCTACACCAGATTCAGTGGTTTCAGTCCGTAGGAATGATAGGTAAATAATATAGGGCCACGGAACATAGTATGTTTAGCAATTGCACCGTAGGGCTTAATTGACGTGCTAGGTAGTTTTGTTTGCGTTTTCCATGAACATTCACGAACTTCATACCCCAGTATTTAATTTAAGTTTAGCTTGCGATAGGGTTACCACAAAACCAATTCATCCCCTATAGTTCGAAACAAAAAATTACACAACGTGAACTGGGGAGGTCTTGAATAAAGCGAGGGTGTTTGGAAATACTACGTTAAAAACCGTAGAGCCTTCATCCGACGTAGATAGATAGCTTGTTTGCCTCTAACAAGGCGTAAACTCAGTTAGGAGTAGGATCGAGCTGTAAGGCGAAGAAGAGGAGCCATCACAGGGTTCAAGCCCTTTCCCAGCCATTTAATTTTGTTCTTTTGGCCGTGAATTCGAACGAAATTTTGGACGTTACACGAAGTTACGAACAGACAAACGGACAGACAACGAAATTATTATATTTAGATCACATACTCGTAGTCCATTGGGCATGACACTCGTTTCTCATTCCAGTGATTACGGGTTCCATTCCCGGTGAGGTCACTTATTTTAATTCATCTTTTCAAGACTGTTCTTTTGTAGCGAGAAGCTGTTAAATTATTAAAAAGTATTAAACTCTTGAAATATATATATGTATATCTTACGTTTCGATTTTTCCAGATATTTTTTTTGTAATTATTTTGATATTTTGTATTTTTTTAATTTGGTAAGGAAGATAAGGATGAGATCTTAGATAGAGATGTTTCTAAAAATTTTTGAGAGATATTTGTCAAGGTTACCTTTTGTCATATACAAGTCTGTATTAAGACCTAACAAAAATATAACAGCAGCTTTTTGCCAAATTTCATTTAATGCCTGTATATTCACACCAATTTTTTCCCTCCTATTGTCTCTATTTACCACGCTGTCTCTATTGACCCCAAATTACGTATTTGAAATACTTTTGAAATAATTTAAAAAATTATTTATATTTGAGAAAAATTCCATGAGACCCAATAACTGTAGCGAAATGCATCACAAAAATAAACGTCCAGACTTAAAAAAATCACACGAACTTATTTAGACCTCACAAAGAATTGATCCCGGAATCGCTGGTATGAAAAACCATTATCTACTGTTAAGACTATGTACACCTACAAAATATGTGAATAATTCAATTATTTAATTATAAACATGTCCATGAGTACAGAAATTAACGGACCACTTACGAAAGTTAATTTGCCAGTATTTGTTGGACAAAAAAATCCACACGAACCATGACCCACACTGTCCTGTGCTTGCTATTGTCCGTAGAGAGACTTGCCCCTCCACACTGACTGATCCCAAAAATATCTTAGTCGGACAATACATACTGATTCAACATCCGATCCATATATATGTACAATACAATCGACATTATTAAACGAATGAGTCAGCGGAGATGGTGATTTTATCTTTGGAGCTAGTATCAAGATAAATGTTTATCTTGGGTTTATGTGGACAAAATCTTTTTTCTTTTTATTGTAAAGATATTTTTATAATACAAATAACATTCAAAACAATATCACTTTCATTTGTATTACGACTTTGTACAGATATCGTATGTTTTTCGTCTACAGAATCCAGCGCTTTTATTTAGAAGAGGAGAATCAT
>JADDOH010022969.1:0-42359 GCA_016648135.1 Agrypnia vestita | reverse complement strand
ACCTACCCATAAAAAATAAAAATAATAAAATTGATTGAATCTGTAATCAACATATATGGTTTCGGGACCAGTAAATATTAGAAAACTAAAAAAACTTGTTGATTCTCTGCCAAAACGTGTTGAAGAAGTTATAAAATCCAAAGGAGGACATATTTCCTATTAAAACAATTTAAATTGTATTCTTTTCTCTGCTTTCTTCAACTACCTATAACTAATAAATGTTGTGTTTTTTTTCAAATTATCGCTTGTGTTCACATTAATTCGCACAGTACTGTATGTTCAATATTATCTTCGACGGATTACAAGTAGATAGCTACTGAAAAATAGTAGGCTTTTTTATTTTAATTTCGATTAGTTATTCGTCATATCACACAAATTTGAATGCGCGAGTTTGATTTTAGGTAATTTTTGTGCCTCATCTGCATTTTTTTCAATATTGTTTTTTTTTTCAATAAGTTATCTTCAGGGTCTCCATTCTTATAAACTGGGATTACTAATGTTTGTTTATATATTGTAGGGAATATACCACACCGAAGGCTTGTTTTATTATGTGTGCAATTGGGATGTTTATAATAGAGCTTGATTGTTTTAGTAAATCAGTTGTTACGTTGTCGTATCCTGGCGATGATCCTCCTTTTAAATTCATAATATTTTTTTTTATTTCAATGGGTTGGTTAATTGGAATGTTGTGAGTTTATCACATTCCGATATCTGTAGATTATTTATTTATTGGAAGAGAAAAATTGTTGTTGGGTATTTTTTTCGCCAAGTTTAGTCCCACATTAAAGAAAAAATTATTGAAGATATTTGCGCATTTTTCTGGGTGTTCTTGAACATTTATAATATTATTGTCAAATTTTATAGTTTTTATTTTATTTTTATTAACATTTTTTTTCGGTTATTTCGTTAATTGTTGACCAAAGTTTTTTGGTGTCGAAATTAGAAACTTCCACCTTTTTTATGAAATATTCCTCTTTGGTTTTTTTTATTAGTGATGTCAATTTATTTCTGTATTTTTTATAATATCTCCTTAAGCCTTCATCATTGGGGTATTTTATTGTTGATTTAAAAATATCATATTTATTACGTATTGAAACTACTAAGCCGTGAGTAATCCATGGTTTTATTTTACGGAACTTAGATTTGTGGTTATATATTTTTAGAATTTTGGATGAATTTATATATTTTTGAATAATTTTTTGAAAGTTTATAGAATATATTTCTGGATCTTCTAAGTTTAGTACTGATAACATATTTTCTGTTGCTAATTTGTCACAAAATAATTTTAAATTAAAAGTAGTTTTTTTTGTATACCTTTTTTATCAGCTATGTGCGGGTGAGTATTTTGTTTATAATGCGTAAATATGCAGGAGTAATGGTCAGTTATAGAAGTTTGCCATATGATGGTCATAATGTTGTCGAGTTCATTTGAGTTTGTTAGCATAATATGATCTATTGCAGAAGGTTTTTGGTGCGGTACAATTCTAGTATAATTATTTATGCACGATTTATAGTTCAACTCTGCAAGCATATTGAGATACTCATTTTTAGTTTTATCATGGTAGTCATCTGCAATATTTATGTTTATATCGCCCGTTAAAATAGTAAAATTGTTTTTAGAGTTTATTAATAATTGGTATTATTCTTCAATAAAAAAATTTGTGTCACAATTTGGAGATCTGTAAATGCCGATTATGCGATAAAGGATTTTATTTTTATTTTTTCGAATATATTCATACGTGAACAAACTTCCTAATGTAGGTGTGAGGAAAACAGATTACCACATAAAATTAATTCTGCATGATATTTGACCTCCATACACAGAGTGTAACAGAACTAGGTAATCCACAATACTTTACAGGTGGATTCCTGCTATGATTATGAGTGAAAAATGTTCAAGCAACTATGACCTAATATCAATAGTTATGGAGATATGCGACATTAAAGTTTGCATTTTTTTTCAATATTTCTGGCTTATTTTTTTACAAAACGTTGAAGTATCATTACAGTAACTTATATCGATTACATAAAAAACATTCGTTTCAATAAAAGTTTAATAAAATAACAAAAACCCTGCAAAATATTGGAATGTTTCCCCATTAGATTGGAAGATTTTTATTATAATATTTGACTTGTATTAAAGGTAATGAATTTTTCATATTAGATATAAGTTACTGTAATGATATTCCAACGTTTTGCAAAAATATTTTTTTTGACTCATAATCATAGCAGGAATCTACCTGTAAAATATTGTGGACCAGTTCTGTTACATTCTATATACCTACATTATCAAATGTGCGTGATTATAACCCTAATATATATCTAGTCTAGATATATTATATTATCAATGATTATGTTTACTTGCAAATGTAAAATCTACCTCATTAAACGTGCGATATCTGATCTGTATATTTGTTTTATTTACCTACATGATACCTGAAAAAACAATAAAAATTTCCAAGTATTTATTACAGTAGGTAGATAAAAAATCCCGATATATTATGTCCACTGTACTCTTTTGTCTTCCTGTCCTTTATGTACCTAGTAAATAATTAGGCACAGCTCATATGTGAGGTTGTCTGTTTGATAATTGATACGTAAGAGGAGAATGCAGTATTTTATTAGAGATTGAAAGGAAGGTACATTTTGCTGAAGTTAAATGTGTGTAAAAAATAACGAGGAAATCTGCCGATTTCAATATTTGTATTTTGGAAATTTGCAGTAGTACCATACTTTATCTAAATATTAGAATAATAGTTTTTGTGTAAATGTGTAAATTTATATCAAAGTGAAAAAATAGTAGTAGAAAAAATAGAACATGCGTGACATATGTGACGATAAGTTTCGTCACAGGTAAAATATTCAAAATTGAAATAAATAAAATATACCTTCAAAGTAAAAGAAGTTCACTTGACAAAGAATATACTGGGCTTACATCCGGTCAAAACTCGACATTTCAATTCTTAACCTTTTCTTTGAATTTTTATTGAATAAAATAACTTTAATTTCTATATTTTGTACAATTTACAGCCATTTCAATTCTTAACCTTTACTTTGAATTTTTATTGAATAAACTAACTTTAGTTTCAGCATAACAAAAATTGTGTTCCGTTATTTCCTCGACAGCAGTACCACGACCCAAAGTAGAGAAATTCTAGTGAACTCGATGCAACCAGAGATCTCATAGAATAATGCTCCCGATTGAGCTCAGGGTGAGAACATTACCCATTCTGCTCCATTCCCTTCTTCCAAATTCTTGCCGCGAGGCTGCCGGAACGTGTCAGTAGAGGTCCGAAGCTGTAAATCAGCTTCGAGAAGTTCCATCGGAACGGGCGTCTCCGTGCACGCAACCTTCGCGGTACAAGAAGAACGGAAGTGGGAAAGCAGAGATAGAAGGACGGTAAACATACCGGCCCGAAGAGGAAACCATACTAACATCTACTTTTTTATTTTTTTATTTTATCATTTCTCATATCATCCTTACACATAATATAGATATGGGCAAACTTCTTGAAATTCTTTGGCGTAGTGGGGGAATGCGCAGAAGACAAAATTTGGGTCTCGTCGGTGGAATGGTACATGCGCAAACTTCCTCCCACTACGCCGTCAAATTTCAAGATGTTTGCCCATATCTATACGTATGATATGTTCGAGAGGGTTCTAACTATCAAAAAAAGTTTAATGTCTACATTAGCGATATATTATCCTGAAACGCCTAATTTGATAAATGAAGACATAGACACGCTCACTTCTGCTTGTGAATTGCTCTCATATTTTAAAGACGTAACAGAAGAAATGAGCTCAGAAAAAAATATCACGATTTCTGAAATAATATTATTATCAAATGCACTAAATGATACGTGCAAGTATTTCGCCCGCTACACGTACTAGTGACCCGGTAGCGGCATCCCCAGAGAGCATAAAATAATAAATCTTCCTTCGGCATCCCGCACAAAAAGTGTAATTGGTAAAAGCGGCAACGTCGCGCGTCGCACTGTTTACGAGGAGTTGCGATAGTTAGGAAAATGTAAATAAAATTATGTATATCATGGGACGCCCGATAATTGATAATGTGGATTGGAGTCCAAATTGATTACACTACGCTTGTTAATATACGAATATTTGTATATCAATAAAATGTAAAAATTTCAGAAAAATAAGTTGTAAAGGACTTATAGTATTGCCTTAGTGACTAATATTCGATGTAAAAATAAGTGAAATTTTAGTGGAACTGGTGGACGTCACAATAATGCAAAATAAAAGGACGCACAATAGGTAGCGTGATGTATATATATATATATATATATATATATACGTAGCTTCTTTTATTTTTACTTCACTTTTCAATCTGTTCAATCATGACGATGTATTCCTTTGGTACGGGCTCCAGACCGACATTCCATATTTCAATTTTGGTTGGATTTCGAAATTATACATTTGCTCGATGCATGTGTTATACATGTAAGTGTAATACATGTTGCAACTAATTCCACACCTTTTTTGTTGTTTGTATTATTTTTTACCTTATAACTTTGTACTTTCAGATTTTTATGCTGTGAATGTTACTGCATAGTGGCATTGATTTTCACAATACGTTATAACTTATGTAACATAAACTGAAAAACTGTGAAAAAATATTCTATCTAGTATTTTACCCATCACTAGTAGTACCTATGCCCTGTAAGGTGTATAAGTGCAAGAGAGAGTTCCATTGGACCTCTCATTAACATGTTTTACAACCAATTACAAACAATCGATTGGTTTGGTCCCGACTATAGTTAGTTATTATTAGTTAGCCACCCGGAATAAATATATTTTAGATATATAATATAATATAAAATAATGAAATGTAAATAATTAAATGTATAGAATTATATATAGAAATTCGAAGTTCCTTGTCCGAGCACAAGAGCAATGCTCTTAAATGGAGAGGTACTATGAATAACCCAATTATGTAATAAATATTATTGTAATAAAATAAAAATATATAAAAAAATTAATAAATAAAATTCACCCCAAAGCCAAAACCTCTTGAAAAAAAAAACTACCTCGAACAAGCTCAGGAAAATTTCCTTGAATGTCAACCAGTTAAGGCCCAGGGACAACTTCATGAACTAAATGCAACCATAGTATTGCCATCATAAAGAAAAACAAAAACAAGCTTACAATAGTCTCAAGGATTGTGTCATATCCTTTTTCTAAGATCTCTTCCATATCAAATCCTGAGGAGAAGTTGCCGCCTTCTCCGTGGAGTATGGCCACCTTTGCATTACTGTCTTCATCGAAAGTGTGCAATTCGCTGATTAACTGAGTAAAAGTTTCTGCATCCAAACTATTTCTTTTGGATGGTCTGTTTATGCCGATCATTGTGATATCCATGTGATGATCAACAACTATATCTAAAATAAATTATATTTAATTTAAAAATGTACATTACATGTTTTTAAAAATCGCGTTCAAATAACTATAAAACCCTTTTAAAAATTTATCGAATCTGCTGTCAATAATGAAATTGAGCATAAGCTTGTTATAAAATAAAGAATACATTTAATGGCTGACACCCTTTAGAAATCAGTTACGCACATGCTGAATTTTTGAAGCTCAATTGTCATTTAAACTGGTTGTTACTAGACTAAAAATTTACGGAGATGAACTAAACCCATTCTTTAGGAAATGGGAAGGGCGTTGGGTCACAGCGGAAGATTGTACCCCCTGCGTATGTTTAAAACCGCATTTATTCCGCAATCAATGTACTTTTTCTTGCATAATATAGTCCCCTAGTAAACAAAAATATTTTTTTTATAATAGACATTGATTTTTAAATTTCCTTCCAAACTATTTACTCTATTTACTGACACATTATAGGTACTTTTTAAGAATATTTAGTGTGACCTTTTCATAAATGTTTCAAAATTTGCAAGCTTGTATTCTTTAGCGAGACATTTATGTTAGTTTATTATGTCTATATATTTTGGTGGCCTGTGATTGTTACATTAGTCAACATTATCAGTGAAGATTCAATGCTTTTGTTTTAAATAAGGGGTGAAATCACATGCGTGAAGAAAGTATAAATTAAATGTACACCATTTTATTTATTTACAAAATTAAAAAAGGGTAGAAAGCCTGCCATCATATTCTATGCAAGGGTAATATAATACACTCAACACAGTTTTTAGTAACGAAACATAACCTTTCAATAACATACTTGTTTTATTTGGACGAAGTGCACTTGATGACAACTTGCGGAAACAATTCAGTTTCTTGAGCCTTAGGACACACTTCATTTTTGTGAACATTTCCATTGCATATAGCCTTTTTATTAAGAAATTACCATTTTTGTGTAAATATTTTATTCATAACTTAATGTTATTAAACGTCTAATTTGACAACTCGAGAGAGAAATTCTATCATCATTTCCTACATTACCGACCGTTTCACTAATCTATGGATTGTTTATCGAAATGTCAAAAGCTTTGGTGATCCAAAATCAAAAGTTGTTTGCAGTTGTTTGTCCGGCCGCTTTGTTATTAAACCCGGTTTTAAAACGCTATAATAATGGTAGAAAGAATTGGTTCTACTTGTCGTATATGCCTTTCAGATAATTGTAATGGTGTCTCAATGTTTGACAGACTAGATACCGTCAAATACAGTGATTTGATAAAGGAATACACAGGTTTAGATATGCTTCAACGTGATAATCTACCATCCACTATTTGCAGTGAATGTACGAATGAATTAATGGTAGTAATAAAATTTATTACTAAATGCCGAATATCTACCGAAAAACTGCAACAAGTTCTCGACTTAAACTTAGATTTTTACAAATCTCAGTCAGATACTGTGAAAGAAGAGGATGTAGAAGATATTCCTCTCAGTTATCTAAGCACCAATATAAAAGAAGAAGAAATAGATCATTTTTCTGAGGATGTTTTCTCTCCGTACGACGATGCAGAAGAGTTAAAAGCTGATTCTGGGAAAGACTCAAAATTAAAGAAATACAAAAGCTTAAAGTCAAAGTTAAAGAAGGTGAAAAAGAAATCTAGAAAAATCAAAGCTGAATTAAAAAGTAAAGAATTTTTGAAATGTAGCGAGTGCGGACTCTCCACTGCCAGCAGATCTGCTTTAATCATTCATAATAGAACACATACCGGAGAAAGACCTTTCCAGTGTCGTAACTGCGATAAAAGTTTCGCTCAGCGAGGAACGCTCAAGGAACACATACAGCGAGTGCACGCCAAGGATAAATTCTACTCTCAGAGAAGTTTTGTGTGCGATGTCTGCGGAAAGCAGTGCGTCAAAAAGAACGATCTTCTCATTCACATGCGTGTGCACACAAAAGAGAAGCCATATCAATGCTCGTACTGTTCGCAAAGTTTCGCGCAAGCGGGAACCCTGTCCCAACACATAAAGCTGCACACTGGAGAGAAACCATTCGCCTGCCACGTGTGTGGGAAACGGTTCATCGCACAAAACAGTCTGAGAAGACACATGACCGTGCATTCGGACGAGAGAAACTTCAAATGCCACATCTGCGAAAAGGCTTTAAAATCCAGCTTCGCCCTCAAAAAACACATGATTTTCATGCACACTTCCGAGAGACCCAATGTCTGCGACACTTGCGGCGCCGCCTTCGCAGACAAAACAAACCTCAAGGCTCACATAAAATGCAAACATTCAGAACTCTCTGGAACTTGCGATCTCTGCAATAAATCATTTTCTAATTTGCCCGAACATATGAGAGTTCACACCGGCGATAGACCTTTTGAATGTGAAATATGTGGTAAAAAATTTGCACTTCAGCGGAGTCTCACGACACATCTGACAAGGCATCGCAATGCAACTAAGTTTGCGTGCTTGCAGGACAAATGCACCGCTGCGTACTCGATGCAGTGCCAACTAGACTTCCACAACCTGAAGGTTCACAGTAAAAACTTCCCTCATCTTTGTGGCTTTTGCTCTAAAGGTTTCTACAGATCTTCAGACCTTACTAAACATACAAAAGCAAATTATTGTAGAAAATACAAAATGGATGCTACTCAATCTATTGATTTGAAATCATAAAATCGACTTTAAAAATAAAACACCATTAAAATAGATTTCAGTGTAAAGTTTTTTGTGTAAATAAGTTTTATTTGCACCTGCACATAAGAGTGTGTCTATTTTTTATTAAGTTTACATATATAAAGTTTTTAATAAAACTTTTTGATAAAATCTGGTATTTTTAAATAAATAACAAAAGCCCTTGCACACCTGTTTTTTAGTAGGAATTTTACAGTACATTCCCAAATTATGGAAAGTAATTTATTTCTTTGGCAGAGATCACCTAGATAACAAAAATAAGTATGAAGTGAATGAAATTTCGCAAGTATCTTAAGAGTAATTTAAGGAGGATTATAAAAATTAACATTTAAAGTAGAAAAATGATTTTCTTAAATCTGGGATCAATTGTGTTTGACCAATTCTGTTTGAGTAGGTTCCATAAGTATACAATGTTCCAAATAAAACATGCATAACTTTGTATGTATGTATGTATATAAAATTTTCCATTATCAGGACATAAGAAATTCCTTCACACAAATTAAAAGCTGGAAATGATGTTCTATTTCTTCAACACATTTTTTTTGTAGCATTTAATGGTTGAATTCCTTACCCTAGGTTTTAATTTTATCAAACTCGCAGACCATCAAAATATATAGACGTGAACTAATGTAAATTTCTTAGTACACAATCCGGCGCCAATATGTCTGATTTGTTTAAAAAACTATTATGAGATTGTCAGTTTTGAAACAATTATGAAAAGATAAAACTAAATACTATTAAAAAGTACATATATTGTTATAGTAAATAAGTCGCGCTCTATTACAAGAATATGTTTTACTTAAAAGACATTACATCGGAACAAAAATTAATAATAAAAAATTTTTTACTAGACTATTTCAATTATGCAGTAATAAATATTTTAACTGGAGTATAAATAGTCATAAATAAATATTTTAACTACAATTATAAGTAATACACAAGCCGGTTTCCCTGTCCAGTCTTAATAATAATAATAATAATAATGCATTTATTCCAGAGTAACCAAGTTAGGTTTGCAGGACCTGATCCGCCATATAAATACATATACAAGTACTTCACAAAAATTATACATAATAGAACTCAAGTATCAGAAGCTCTGAAAATAGATTAAAAATAATAAATAATAAGAAAATTGAGAACGGGTACACATTTTTATATTCTGTGATCACAACCAATCTTAATCCTATCTATCAAATTTTATTTTGGGTGAATGCGTTTTCACCGACTTTGCTTTTAGAATAAAGATAAATTTAAGCGGAGAATTTTGGAAGAATGAGGTGGAATTGGTCCTCCTATACAATCCATCACTGTGATAGTTGTGAACATTTCATTTAGTATATCCTGTTCATTTAATCCATGACAAATGTGTCGCAAATGTTTTATTAACTATAATTAGTGTCATAGTAGTCTAAAAATTATTTTAAAAAAATCTTAGACATTAAAAAAAAATTCAATCAATCCTCAACATTATTCAAATGGAGGTTTATTTGGATCATGCAATAACTAATTCATTATATTATTGTAATTTTAACTGCATGAACACTCAACGTGCAAATAATACTAGAAATAAGTTTGTAACATAAATTTTCAAGAGCAGCCCAATCCTTCATTCAGTACAAGTGGTACATTACAATTCAAGAAACAAAAATAAAAAGACCAGCCAGGTAGGGAGAACTTTTATTGTTGAGGCCGTGAAAACTTACACTATGTTATTGAAGTCCACATAAACATAAGTAATAATAAATATAAACTTACAATATCCATTGGACAAACATAAATACGTATGGCTTTTTCAGGAAAAAATTAACCAAATTATTTGACATTTATTTACTATGTTTGATAATAATGTTTGTTGCTTTTAAATCGGCAAAATCCCAATGACATCTCTGTAAAACCCTTCAGACAGCTCAGACAGAATGTTTATAGGAGGATCTTCACTCAAATTAATAATGTTTTCTATGTTCTCCCGAAGATTCTAAAACAAAATGGCAGGTTTGTTATTAACCAATCTTGTGAATTGCTCACTAATTTTAATATCTTATATAATACAGTGATTTGATACAGGAATACACAGGTTTAGATATGGCTCAACGTGATAATCTACCATCCACTATTAGCAGTGAATGTACGACTGAATTTAGTAATAAAATTTATTAATAAATGTCGAATATCTACTGAAAAACTGCAACAGGTTCTCGACTTAAATAGATTTTTACAAATCTCAGTCAAATTCTGGAAGACTCAAAATTATAGAAATACATACGCTTAAAGTCCAAGTTAAAGAAGGTGAAAAAGAAATCTAGGAAAATATGAATGTATACATTGTGCGATTTATAAGATAGAATTTTTTTTTCTGTGGCTCTACGAGTAAAATTTGTCATATAAACTATGTTTTAAGATTTAATTCATTAAACCCAGATGGCTGATGCGGTAACACAAGAGGTTTGCAGAATATGTAATATGTGATAATATCTTTATGTAGTATCTTTATTGACACCAACTAGGAAGAAGTATTTCCACAAAAAGAATGCCATGTGAGACTATACAAAATAAAATGTGTAAGAGTTAGGGCGGGGAAAACCAAAAAAACGCATTCGATTCAGGGCGGTATGATATGTGTCTGGAAGCGCAGATTACATCAACTTGGTTCGTAGTAATAGTGAAGTTGAATGCATTGATTTTTAAATTTTCCACCAAACGACCTGTTTTTGTAAAAATTTATGCTTTATACTTGACACCCATCTTGAGGCATCAAAAAATACAATCAATTTTTTTTTAAATTATGTAAAAATGCGTTTTATTATCGTCATTGTTTACGGTTTATTGGTTAATATTTTGCATTAACAGATTATTTTGAAAATTTCAAAATGAGTTATATGTTGTCCTGCAAATGTTCAACTCCGTGATGCGCACAGCTGGTGGAGATAATCATGGCGCCAGGGTTAAAATGTGTGAAATGAAAAAGCAAATTATTTTCTTGTTAAATGATGTTGTGTCTATAATTTAGTATCTAAAAAAATTCTTTTGTGCAAATGAGATCAGTTTGAAATTATTCTCACTTTTTCCTAAAAATCCATAATAAGCAACTTGCGCATTTTATCAAAAAAAATCGCATGGTACATCGTAGATAATGTTATTATGAAGATATGTGCAAAATTTGAATAAAATAGCTTTTGAGATCCCATCTCTACTAGTTTGAAAAAGGAGTTGCGAGAAAACCGCAAAAGAATAATGCGATTTGTTCAAAATTTACTTATTAGATATATGCTAGCTTCAAATGCAATAAATTTTCGAATAAATGATAACTCTAATTATTCTTAGAATTTAGAAAAATTTCAAGGAGGTGTAACCCCCTGAACTATTACTTTAAACCAAGTGGACACAACCTAAGACTCGTATTTTTATATTAAATAATTACCTGCAAAATCATGTAATCGAAATGTGGTACTGATTTAACGACATCTTTAGGACATTGATCATCACTTATTGATCTCAAAATACCTAAAATAGTTTTGTAAACGTCCCAGCATGCAGCCACATTGTCGCTAGATATCTTTATTCTACCGTGGTGACCCTCCACTTTTTCTATTAGCATATCTACAGTGTAATTCCAAACCTGCATTTTCAAAGGTTTCCCAAAGTCAAGAAATTCGTTACTACAAATTCTTTCTTTCAATTTCTGAGCGCAGTCAGCGTGAAGTTCTTTGACAAATTCTTCTGCAAATTTTTCATCATATTTATTGAGCAGAAATGGTAACCTGATGTAATATGATATCATACCATCAGCAAGGTGATTTTTATTTTCTTCCGTTTCGAATAGAAGTCCACAATTTTTAACCGCAATTGTGCATATTCTTTCCCGCATATTTCCTCCACTAGTCCTAAATGAAAGAACTCTTTTGCGAGGATTCAAATTAGGCACTTCTAAATAATATAAAGAATCGATGATGACAGGATTAGAGGGCACAATACACCAAAATAAATGGTCTTTATTGTATACGCCTGGTTCTAAAGCGATCAATTTGCTTTGAAGCCGAATTGGAAAAGAGATACTTTGTTTTGATATAGGAATGGCAATTGTAAATTTGGGCGACTTGATAACTTGTATGCTTGCGTTAAAAGTATTTTGAAAATCTTTCCCCTGCAATTGAATGTCTAAATGCCAGAGATTATTATTAAACTTGTTCATATTCTCAATTCTGTCTTTTAAATGTTTGGAAACTTCAAAGGAGACAACATATGTTTGAACATCCTGTTCGTAATACCTGTGAGGATTTTCTATAAAAATTATGTCATTCTCATATTCCAAACTTGAAATGTCATAGATTTTTACAGATGTAAATATGTGTTCTTTAAGAAAGGTCACTTTTTGGTTAAAATATATAGCAGTGATATAATTATCCTCTTTTATCAATGAATTTAGAACATCATCATTCTTATTTGTTTCCATCTGTATTTCACATATTATTTTTTTCGTATCAATTAAATTTTTTGGTATGGCAACAATGTCGAGATCTTTAGATTTTGATGAGACACAATCATCTGATTGGATGTCTATAACATAAAGCATATTGTGTAGAGTGATGCAGTATGCTTTGTGACTTCTTTCACTATAGAAAAAATCATATGGTGTTGATACACTTAACATTTGATGCTTAAGTTTGAAATCGTTGTTTGTTGATTCAATCATGGTACGCCATAGCTGGTCTGCATCAGTATACAAGACTGATTCTTTTATAAAAATTATTCTCTCTAACGCAGAATTCAAATGAATTATTTCAGTAGCCATGCATTGATCTATTATGTCACAAAATATAACAATTATCGATCCGGTTACTAAGCCGAGATAAATTCTAGAATATACTTCTTTGAAAATGAAGACATTCTTTATTGGAACAGGGCAGGAATGCAAGACGGATAAAGTTGTACATTTATTAGTTTCCGATTCTAAAAGCGACCAAAACAAAATGTTTTGTTTTACAAGAAGCAGCATCTGTGATTCTAAACTTATTTGTGATATTTCAATGTGAAATATATTTTCTATAAAGTCAATCGAAAAATATTTCAGAGGCTTAATGATTATCTGAATGTCGGAATTAACACTTTTGTGTTGTAAATCAACATTAAGATTAATTTTATACGTTTTGCTGACTTTCATCTTTGATGATCCAATAATGCTGTATATATAAATAAATACATCGCTTTCTTTTTTTAACAACACAAATATTTCTTCAGTGCTATAGGAAACTTGAAAAACATTTTTTAAGATCGTTTTAAATTCAAGTTTCTCAAGTATTTTAGTGGCGTTGTCCTTTTTCCTTAAAATTGTGAAATGCAAAAAAAAGTCTTCATCCAAACAAAGAAAAATATTCTTGATGAAATAAACATTCTTAATTAAGAAACTCGTATAATGAATACATTCATTGCTGGACAAGTCTTCGATTACTTTTATAATAAGAGTAAATCTATTCCAAAGAACCAAATACGAAACGTTGTCATACTCGTAATTGACCAAATGCAAAGGGAGAAAAGTTTTTTCACTAATTTTATAAGATTCCATACAGTTTTCAGTAAATAAATCCATTTTCAATAATAATAATCCTTATTAACTTATGAACATACGAAATGTCAGATTGAATTTGACAGGCAGTTACCGCCTTTCAGGGAATGACATGAAAGAGGAACTGTAAGTAAAAACGTATCCCAATTTTAATATTATTAGATAAGGCTCCAAACATTCTGAATAATTGCAAATAATCTTGTTTTTTTATATAAAAATGTTTCAACAGGAACACGACTCGATGATAGTGATGGAAATTTCGTTCAGATTGATGCACCGGAATATGACGCGAACCAGGTTATTAATTTTGTCCTAGGGCAATACCGAAATCAAAGCGCCCATGTTTCGAAGATCACGCGCCATGTGGTCACAGCCCCGGCATGCTCGACCTTTTGTTCGAGGACGAAATATGTGACCTATTGTTCAAAAAAGAATAACATTGCGACGGACGATCGTCTTAGGATAGCCCGCCATAAAACATATGAAACAATGAATTAGAAAGTTAGGGTTGCCGAGGGCGTTGGGCATCGCCGAAGACATTAATAGTGCACGGCCTTTTGTTAGGATGGACAACACGTTCGCAACCTTTTGTTCTTAAGTAACATCTTGGAAGGGTAAAAACGGTAAACCTTTTCTTGCAGCGGGACGTATATCTCTAACCCCGATTAAACAATAGAAAGAACATCTTGGCCAAATGCGAACACATGGGACAACGGTTTAGAAAGCTGCGTTTGTTAGAGAAGTCGCCATTGTTTTGGGAAAGACATTTTTTTTAGAAAAACAAGATAATAATTCCGAAAGTCGTCGCAGTAAACTTACTATTGTCCTCGACAGACAATAGAGATGTTTTAGAAAGCGCTGACATACCGACACATGGCGACACTATCCGCGAGATGTAGGATCGTATAAATTATATTATTAATATAAGGGCGCGAAGATCCCGCAACGCACGACCAGGCGGTCATTATCAATAAAGATAACAGGGGTCAATCAATTAAGAAGGTAGAGGCCGAATTAGAAATTGAGGCAAAGTGGTGAATCATAATATCAATGTAATATGTACCTAATTAATGAGCAACTGATATGTTTAATTTAAGTAAGGTAATGATTGTTTAGATAACCCAGGCCACCTCTGCAGGTGGATGTTACTCGTTTTATATGTAGTTTTCTCATTTATTCTGTATTCTATTGTTAAGTACCGAAATGAACGGGACATTGCAATTTGAAATAATAACGAGATCATCCCGAATTAATCTAACTTGTAGCAAATAATAAAAAATGTATTGATCGTAACAAAAGGAAAAAAAACTTGATTGTATTATTGCCGACGATGTTTGATATTGATGTAATATATAATATATAACGTAATAGAATATTATCTCGTGAAAAGATGTAACACGGTTGAAGAGATATAAGATTCCGACTTTTTAGTCTTTTGAAATCTGTCTGCAGAATGAATTTTAGCACACGGGGTTGTAACAAAATAGTTTAATTAATTGCAAATAAGTAAATGCCGTGTTGGAATAAACATTAATATTACTTTAGATCGAGGCTTTCATGTCTTATGTTTTCATGTATTACACCTAGTTGAATAATGTTAATTTGTGAGTTTTAATTATTTTTAAGAATAATGTTAATTTGTCATTAGTTATTCAAGCTCCCAATATTGTGTTTTTTTTTTATACAAATTGTAGGTTGTAGGTATATAACCTATCTGTAAACATGCAATTATTGTTTTGATTACTCGTTTAAGCAATATAATTTGTCGGTCTATTTTAAAATAGTTGTTTTAATCTAGTAATAATAAAGCTCAAAATAATTCTTGTTTGGAAAATTTTCAATTGTCTGCCTGGTGGAATGTGGCTTATATAATTTTTTAGTGTTCTCTATTTTTATTCTTTTCTTATATTCTTATACCAGGGGTGGAAGAAAGCTGATTTGATAAGATAATGATTAGTATAATGAAAGTCCTAAAAAAACGTTTTGCATTCAATCCAGCTTACATATTGAAGTAAGAATTTTCATTATTTAGGTGTAAATAATGTTACATTAATTAATTTACGCCAAGTTTTCTTAATTTTTCTTCTAGTAATAAGGTTTAACATAATTTCTTGAAAAAAAAAATGTCTATCGAATTTGATTATGTTAGTATATGTAAGCATTCCTTTCGGGAAAGTGGCGTTGATGCAAATTCATGTACTTTGTAATCCCAAAAGAAATTACAAAGATGTATACAGAACATTAACATTAGGGGACCCGCTTGAAGCATGTATCCCATGTAAATAAGTTTTTATGTTAATTGATTCACTAAGAAATGCCACGATGTCTGTATAATTTTAGCCCTTTGTTTTGTATCTCTATGTCACATATTGACAATTATGTTTGGTCCAACTAAGAAGTACGATAGCTTGTTTTATTTAAGCTAAAATTAAAAATAAAACTAAGTATCAAGTACATGTTGTCATTGTTAAAGAAAAAAAAATTAAAAAGAAAAAGAAAGGAAGAGGATATGCGGAGTGGTAAATTTTAAATGTAAATGATAAGGATTGACCTGTAATGATGTAATGTATAAATAGCGTTAAATCAATGTTAATGATAAGGATTGACCTGTAATGATGTAATGTATAAATAACGTTAAATATTGGGAGGCCTACTGTAAGAATCAAACTGACACTTAATAATAAGATTAATGTTGTAATGCATACTTAAGGAATTTTACTATGATCTAATGAAACCCTACGTTCAATCCCATGTAATTAGTCAATAATGGTAGAAATAACTGGTCGATAAAAATATGTCTATCTGGCGTGTCGATTTAATTAAGTATGTATATGTAAGCAGTTTTATTTTTGGGTAATAAGTGTTGATGCGAATTTGTGTTTTCAATTTTCCGCCTTTGCCAATTTGTACTGTAATATTTTCCTTAAGTTTAATTCATTTTGCAATGTGTTTTGGTGACGGGATAGGGATATGAACAGTGAACAAAGCGTTCGTGAAATAACAAAGTGTTTAGGCCTACATACCAGAAAAGCATCGAGATTAGCCGCAAACTGGGAGAACAATAGGGGGCGGAACGGAGGCAACATTGGGTTCAGTAACCAATAGCGTCAATCGGGACCTGGAGAGACGAATGGACGACGGGGGCAGACATCAAAGGAGCCAATCGGCGGAAGACCAACTGGAGGCTTCCCCTCGACTCCCCGCGACCACACCCTGGGTCGCCGGGGAGAGAATATAAGGCGAAGCCGGCCGCCAAGAAGGCAGTTGAGTTAGGAGTTGAGTCGAGTTGAGTTGAGTGTGGAGAAGCTAGAGATTCTAGCGGTGCCCGTAAAAACAGCATCGCCGATCACTCTAGCAACTCCTGGAGGAGCGAAAGCGCGAACGGCAACAACCGCCATTCGCCACCGAGTGCTGTGACGCACCGCCGCAAACGCCTAAGTATCAGTGCCGCCGCGACGCCCAGTGACAAAAGAAGCGACGTCTCGCTACCGACCGCCACGACGCCGACGTCAGAAGCAGCCGACGTAGCCTGCACAGTCCGAGGACGACGCCGACGCCAGAAGCCGCCGCCCACCACGAAGCAGCACGAAGAAGACACCTGCCGAACTCCCCGAAACAGGTTACCCCGATCTAAAGACTTTTTCTCCGCCCCACCTGGTTCTACCGAAGTGTTAATTTAATCTCGTCACCATTCATTTTAGCAGTAAGATCAGATTTTTTATGTGTTTTGTCTCTTTTTCTTTCTTTGTTTATAATTTTGTCCTCTCCCTCTAAATCAGGGTTCATGTAATTTTTAAATTAGTAACCACCTTGCTGCGTATGTAAGTTAAGATTAATGTTTCATGTAAATTAATTTGCTACAGTGCCCAATATAGAAACTTGTAAAATTGTTTCGATTTTATTATTTTTATATCCCTTCACCCGCCTCGAGATATCAGTGTCCTAGTCAGTCACCTGATGTTTTGATTATACCTAGGGGAGGGCGTAACCGCCGGCTTACGTAGATCTGAGATCTCCCGGCCGGTTTACCACACCGTGGTTTTATATCTCCTCTGACCCCTCAGACCTTACCCCCCCCTACTCCGGTATATCAAGATGATTGAACAGTAGGGATGGGCGTTGAATGGACGGATTAGTTAAAATCAACCGTTGACGTTGCATCGACGCGTCGACCGTTTACGTTTATCGCATGGACTAGTTGAATTCGTAGACGGTGGACAGCGGACGCCGTGGTCGGTGGACGATTCGAGATTAACGCAATGCAAAGCAACGAGCGAGAGCAAGACAAAACGTCTCCGTTTATTTCTCTCTCATCTCTCGCTGTCGACTTTTAGATGCCATAGACCGCTCGACGGGTAATTTCATTTCAACTCTAAAGTACACTACCATAGAATGCAGATCTGTGTACACGAACTATGACTAGAGATTTGAAATTTGAATACATGCGTAGGGCGAGATAGGCTTAATAAGCTATTATCTATTATTTTTTTACTTGATTTTTTGTGATGTCACGTGCGACGATTCGGTGAATTCCCAATTTTACGCTGTATAAAATAAAACAATTCTGTTTAATTATTTTATTTTTTATTGAACTATTATTAATTAATAGGCCGGCTAGATATTTTTCTAAAATCAATATTTTATTCGATCGATCTCGACTTCTTATATCTACCTGAAAAGGGATGCTAAAATTTAATTATTGTGTTATTTCCTTACTTTTCAACTTTAGCATATAAATGATAAACAAACTTGTAGGGAATAAAATTTTCTATACCTAACTATGGTCCTTATTCAGGAGTCCAACATTAATTATTATATATGTAATATAATCTTGAATTTAGGTTTAATTAATTTTTATTAAAAATTCCCTATTTTCAACTTTATAGATAAAAAAATAAATCTATTATAATTTTGTTTACACCACTTTTTATTGGTTTTTTACATGTTTCGGGAACAATGTTCCTTTTCTCAGATTGAGCCTTAAACTAAAGTTGACAAATAATACAGATATATTTATTTATTAATAATGTCACCACAAAGTGAAAGCCTGACTTTGAAAGATGTATTCTTCAATAAATTTCTATATAACATCTCAAATGTAAAGTATTTTTAAATGATGTATTTATTTATAAATTTATAGATAATAAATAAATGTAAAGTATTTTTTCCCGCACCTCATAACTGGTGCCTTTATTACGCAAAATCATTGTTTCCTTCCATTTTATTTATTCACATTTTAATTGTTATACCCAATACTTTCACTGCTTATATATGTAGTTTATATTTATATTTTATTGCTAACACCTGATATTGCTGTGTATACCTACTTCTTTCTTTGTTATATATAGAAAGAAGTATATAAAACAATATGTAAAAGCCTGTAATGTGCGTAAACAAATAAATAATAAAATATTTCTTTTTACAAATAAGCACAAGTAGCGGTTTTACTTTCCCCGAAACTATGTTCCTTCGAACTTCTTTAAATTTTAAAAATTAACGTCATAAAAATAGCCAACGATTGAGTCGTCGAGAAGCGTCGCGTTGAACCGTAGACAGTTGACCATCGTCCCGATGTTTAGATAGAACGTCCGCGACGTGCGCGTAACGAAGTTGACGCGTCAACTAGTTGACGAATTCAACTAGTTGATCGTCTCGTCGATGGATGGACGTGGACGGTCTCGTTTCGTCGACGGTAAATACGTCGACGACCCATCCCTATTGAACAGTCGTCCATTAACTTTCATCACTTATAATACATTAACAGATAGGTTATCATTGAACACTTTGGTACCTAACACGCGATGAAACTCGAACTGCAAAGAGAGGTCCTTTCCATAAAACTCTCCATAAAGCAAAAATTTAGAGCTGTTTTGATGTCAATCATCTTCCATGATGATTTTCTTTCAAAATTCAAGGTCATTTTCAGAGCTTTCTAACTTACAACGGCTGAAAGGTACCAACCCTTCATAGGTTGGAAGCCTCTGGTATGGAAAACCAATCTTATGCCCGATGGACTACGAACACTACTCTCTTAGAAATAACGGACCTAATCGGATGACAACATCAGTTATGCTGACGGCATGGTACTGATGGCACCGTCTATAAGAGGACTACGCGTTCTTCTAAAGGTCTGTGAAGTGTTTGCTGAAGAAACAAACATGCTCTATAACCCTAATAAAACAGCACTGTTGGTTATAAAGTATGGTCAGGGCCCAAGAAGTATTTCTCCAGTTACCCTGAACGGTGTAGTCCTGAAGGTGACCGAAAGAACAAAATACCTAGGACACATAATTACGAATAATCTATTGACAGGCAAAGACGAGCTCTCAGTGTAAAAGCGAATATGCTGTGTAGAAGGTTTCGTCTTTGTAGCACCGCTGTAAAAAGAACGCTCTTCCTTGCCTTCTGTGCAACGTTATATACATGTGAACTCTGGACAAATTATAAAAAGAGCAGCATAGAAAGACTTCGCATACAATATAACAACGCCTTTCGTATGATGTTTGGCCTTCCCAGATATTGCAGCGCTTCCGGTATGTTCACTGAGGGGCGTGTTCCAACTTTGCAGCTCTCATAAAGCCATGAATTCACTAGGGGACAAATCGCGAAACATTCCGCTCGGCATGTCGCATCAACATCT
Source organism: Agrypnia vestita (assembly GCA_016648135.1). Taxonomy (NCBI): domain Eukaryota; kingdom Metazoa; phylum Arthropoda; class Insecta; order Trichoptera; family Phryganeidae; genus Agrypnia; species Agrypnia vestita. Next base: position 22,080 of record JADDOH010022969.1, on the reverse strand, counting down.
ACGCTCATGTTTCGGGGACAATGACGCGGTCATTTGACGTGTACACACCGGGATTCGCATATCTTGTCGCGGAAATGTCACCCGATGAGGTTATGTTGACAGCTGCGGTATCTCATTTGGCGAAAACGGGGTTCCGCGCAATTCGAAATGTTTTTTTGGGTCGCAATTTCAAATTAACGAGGTTTTACTGTAGTAAATTGAATATTATTAAAAACAAGGTCCTTTTTGCAAATAATTATTGTTTTCCACACGTCGCGGAAATGTCGCCCTATAAGGTTATGATGACATCTGCGTATCTGCGTAATGAGTTTATCGAAACGTAAGAGAAAAAAGAGGAGAATGCGAAATTATATACTGCAAAGAGAAAGAAGGACGAATATTCTATGCGATCTTCGATCGATACAGCTCGATGAGTTCAAGAAGAATTTCGTTTCCCCACACTGTCATCTTGACAGATACAGCGCATGCGTATTCACTTGTAAACATACCACGTGGTACTGACGCTCCGCGTAATGTTGCAGTGAGCTCACTCGGGTACCGTGCGCATGGCAATGTTGCCACGGCACGTAGAAATGCCGCGCTATGTTGTGCGCGATGTCGCGGAACAGTGCACGACGTTGCAACGTCACGTGGACTCTATGCCGCGCGTGCTGTTGAGGGACAATTTGTACCCTAGTGAATACATGGCTTAAGATCCAGGGTGGCAGGAATGAGGAAAAGGATATACAGCTCCGGAAATATCCTCATCCTGGAAACCCGCCTTACTCCAGCATCCAGCATTGATGCACACTGGAGAAAGATACTGGCCCCGCATAATTGACTTGTCATCGCTCGCTAATATACGATATTTTACGATACGATTTACGATTTCTTTTAATACTTCTCCTCTATTTTATATTATTTTATTATTTCTCTTTTATTTTATATAATATTTTTAATGTGTGTGTACCTACTTCTATATGGAATGTGTGGGATTGCACAAACCTCCCCACATTCTGGAATAAAGTTATATTTATTTATTTTCACAAAATGGTTTGTAAATATGTATATGTATGCATTATTTCTGTGTATACTCACCATAGTAACTGACCATCACGCCGTTTCTCCGCAGGGGTAAGCAGTGAGGATAGAACGTCTTATTCTATCCTGGAACACCACTTTTGCTTCGGCTACATTCATTCATGCTCAACGGTTGTTGAGGCTTTTAACAGGGCCATCCTCCAATACTTGTAGTATCTAATAGTGCTAGGTCTTTCACGGACGCCCTCTATTCCTGTTGCCTTCAACACTCGCCCCATATATTTTCCTAATCATCCTTTCATCGCTCATAAGTTCTACGTGAAACCATCTCGCCACTACTTTCTTTATTCTGTCTAACACACAATAGCCAGCATTACATTCACTTCTAATTTGTTTAGTCCTCACTCTATCGACGGAAGATTTTTCACACAAGCGCCATAGAGACCGCATTCAGTCTACTTTCATTCCTTTTTTGCCAATTCCAGGCTTTACTTACATACATCAGAGTTGATGAATGTTCAAAGTTTTTTTGTGAAACATTGTGGAAATTCATTTTTATTATATTAAATATGAATCGAATTGTAAAACTGTTTTTTTCCACTATTTATTTAATTTAATAATTAAAACGTTTTCGAGATCACTCTCATTATCAATAACAATTTTTCAACTAAATTAAAAATAATTATAGACAGTATTTATAGGGATTGGGTGTAGTGAATGCAAATCCGTTCTGTTTTGAAATCCGGATTTTTAAGAACGGATTTTGTTTCAATCCAGATTTTACCGATTTTATGGATTAAAATAAAAACACATGAAAATCGAGTTATGATTATTATTATTTATTTTTTTTAAATAGAGATGTGAACACGGAATACGTGTCACATCAATATTCTTACTATTTTCAAACTAAGCTAAACGCTTGTGCTATGAAAATAGGACTAACTTGCTGGTCTGGAGTGAGGTTCGAACCCGCAACCTTTGAATCACGAGGCTAGTGTCCTAACCACAAGACCAACAAGCTACTATTTTTTATTTAGTTATTAATTTCGTTATTTGGAATTATTAAAACTATTATAATTAAGTACCATAATTATGGTGTTATTCTTATTAAAATAATCAGTCTGTGACTCGCGTGCTGAGTAACGTTAATAAAATAATCAACAGGTACAATTAAAAGAAACTGTGAAGAACAAAAATAAAAACAAATAGACTCCTTGTCAAATTACTAAACATAAACAAAAGTAACAAAACAATTTAACTTCACTTAAATCAACATAAAAACAACGTAAAAAAAGACTATGCCATTTTTTGGGACATAAAATGTGACCTCAAAAATAATAAGGCATGTAAAGTCCTGTCGTTTAACCTGCTGCGAATTCGGTTGCACATATTTCCTTCTGCGCAAAAAGGACGCTCTGATCTGAAGATGCTTGGCCCCGCTAACCTCCAGAGCCGATAGACTCGACACTCGCGAGATGCGCGAACAGCATACTCGTTCGTTTAGATTTTTTTATTAAAAAATTTTATTATTCAAATAATCCGGATTCGATTTTCAAATCCGGATTTGAAGATCTAGTAAAAATGTGCGGATATCCGGATTTTTCGGATTACGGATGGATAATTCGGGTTGCATTCCCTAATTGGGTGTACCTAATGGTGATGGAGGTAGGGGGCGGGGTTAGAATGGATTGAAGTGGGGAGGTTTTGGGTGGTATTTGAACGTTATTTTTTTTTATTTACTTCATTATTATGAATTTCTAAACTCTCCAAATTTTCCATTTTTCTTCCTTTATTACATTTATATTATTATTATTATATTTATTAGAGTTGACACTAGAACGCCGTTATGTACCGCTAGTCTTGCTTCCTTTGACAGATTCTTATTGGCCATAATTGTATTCAGAGCACCATTTACTTTATTACCCACAGTCATTCTCCTTTCGATATCGCTTTGCCGTCTCTACTAAACATACTTCCCAAACACACGAACTCGTCGAACCCAAATACACGAACTTGTTCTAAGCATTCGTTATTTACAACACTCACGTAGTAATAAGACTAATGTATAAGTGTGCGATTGAAATCGAAATAAATAAATAAACTTTTTTTCCAAAAATTTAATCACATGTAACAAAACAAATGTACAATGTTCTTATGATCTTAACAAAATTTCCATTTCTGTATGTTTTTTCTAAATATGTCTCATTAAAAATTACAATGCATTAAGATATTTTTTTATTTTATTACATTGTACATAAAGGTGTTTTAGTAATTGGAATGCACTGTTGATGCGTCTAATTTTCCACGATGACTATGCCGCGTTTCTAGTTAACTTGTCAAATACGAAGTGACAGAATGAAAATTGCCAGGAATGTCGAGCAATATAAATATATTTTCTCTCGTTAAGCAACCTGTTTATAGTGCATTGTGAATATAAAAACAGTTCCTTCTCAGAGTGCGTAGCTTCATGTATTTTTTTTATTGCACTATGCACATGAAAACAGTTCACTATACGTAAGCACATGTACTTTTACACATGTACTATGTTGGATATATTATTGCACGAATAATTGCAATATGAACCTAAAAACACCTCATTTTTAGTGATTTTAGGTAAATATTGCAATTTCAGAGACCATACTACATATGTGTATGGTCTCCTTGGGGCATTTTTGATTGCCCGTAAAAGTGCACTGCAAACAAGAAAAGTTTCTCCCAGTAAGATAGCACACGCACTTTAAATATATTTCGCGATTGCATAAATGAATGCGCTCTGCACTCTGTTTAATCGTTAATAATATATGTAGTTAATTTATGCGTACATTTCTCTGCTTTTCATGTACTTTTTAAGCTTGATTAATGATAGCATATAAATAACAGCACTGTGAACATGAAAACGGTTCATCTATGTAAAAGTTCATGGATATTTAAAAATAGTTTATGATTACACGAATAACTGCACTGCGAACATGAAAAAAGTTTTTCCCCAGTGTGCACAGTAAGCACATGTACATTTAAATTTGATTTCCGATTGCACGAATAACTGCACTGTGAACATGAAAAGGGTTTTTCCCCATTGTGGTTACGCACATGTACTTTTAAGTTTGATTTATGATTGCACGAATAATTGCACTGTGAACATGAAAATAGTTTTTTCCCAGTATGTTTAAGCACATGTAATTTTAAGGATCCTTTATGCATGCACGAATAATCGCACTGTGAACATGAAAATAGCTTTTCTCCAGTATGCTTAAGCACATGTACTTTTAAGGATGATTTATACATGCACGAATAACTGCACATCGAACATGAAAAAGGTTTTACCTTAGTGTGCTTACGCACATGTACTTTTAAGTTTGACTTCTGATTGCACGAATAATTGCACAGTGAACATGAAAAAGGTTTTTCCCCGGTGTGGCAACGTACATGAACTTTTAAGTATGACTTCTGATTGCATGAATAATTGCACTGTGAACATGAAAACACCTTCTTAGCAGCGGGAGGAAGTGTGCAACTCCCAGAGGAATTTTTAGCGTCGGAAACGGTCTCCGATTCTAACGGCTTTCCAGGAGCAGGCGTAGACACAGTTGGATTTTCCGAAAAATAATCTTGCACTCTCAAGAGATCTGCAAAGTAAATATTTTTTATCTGATTAAAATGTTTTATGTTTATTGATTGATGTGCTGAATGATAATGTGAATGACGTTGAAATAATGATGTCATCGAAAACCCGGAATATACTTTAACATAACAGCAATATTATGCCAATATTCATTCGTTGACATCACACCTACATACTTGTGGAGCTTATATGTAATTGTAGTTTGTAATAACCAAATTCACTGTATAATGGATTTCGCCAAATTCCTAAAATCCACAGAACTTTTAACATATCAAAATCGTAGTATGCTTATCCTAAACTTTTAAGTTTTCTTGTAATATATCTAAAAATTCATTATTTTGACTTTCTAGGCAACAAGGACAGGGCAGTGGTGTGTTAATGTGGAAGTTTGGTATTACATTTTCGTTATAGAAAATGTATCTGAATACGTTGACGTATTTTATATATCATCCAGTAACAGTCACACCAAGTGCGGGATCTACACCACTGATTAATAATCCAGGTAATAAACTGCTCACCAGAGCGCTGTTCAGCCTTCCTGGAGTACGGGCACTCCTGCTTGATGTCAGGGTAGGGTATGCTTGCATCGGGGTAGGTCCACTTCCCACCGTCTGCTCCCTCATCGCCGCTCTCGGCTGGAGACCTCTTATTTGTCTGAACATTACTTCCATGCGCAGTTCTTCCGCCTGCATTGCTGGAACCTACTTCTGGAATTAGAAACAATAATCCGGTACAATAGAGTTGGAGAGTTGCCTATATCCTGGGCTCGGCTGAGCGTCACCTCAGGCTGTAGTTGCATCAAGCACGTCATCAAATAATAACCTGTTTCCAGATCAGGCAGATTCCTTTTTGTTGCACTATACTTCTGTGCACTGCGCTCTTATTAGAGCGATAAAAGTTTGATGGCTGTGGGTTGGACAGTGAAAATCTTTGACAAGCGCATGCGAGGGTCGTTCAGGCGCAAAGGTGCGCTTGGAGTCACCACTTCGCCATCTTGCCTAGAGCGTTAAAATTGTTAACACTATTACATTAAATACCGAATGTTATTCTAGATATATTTGTTACCGAACACCTGAAAATCCTCTACCCGTGGTTGCATCTTATCAAGATACACGACGCATCCCACGTCAAATGGATACAACTGACAATATACATATGCAAGTTTTGTCTTAATATTTAGTTTCGTCGTAGAAAATGTATCTGAATACGTTGACGTATTCTATATATCACCCAGCAACGGTTACACCAAGTGCGGAATCTACTTCACGAGCTAATAATCCAAATAACATAAGCTGCTCACCAGTGCGATGGTCGGCTCTCCTAGGGTACTCCGAGCACTCCTGCTTAATGTCAGGATATGATATGCCTATATCAGTGTAGATATGCCCTGCTCCTACATCGCCGCTCTCGGCTGGAGACCCCTCATATGTCTGCAAGCCCTGAGCACTTCTCCAACCCGCGTTGCTAGAATCTCTTTCTGGAATCAAAATAGCGTTTAAGCACTCTTTAAGTGAAACCTCTTTGTCTCAGGATAATAGTAGGATAAGTTGTGCACTTTGCCGTTAGGGCGAAAATTACGAGAATCCTTATGATGGTGATATATTTGCCCTTGCCTAAAGAATAATATCAAATATGGAGTGCCGGCTAGCTAAAAGTATAACTGCGTTGGTCAATAATAACCGTTTACAACAATTCACTTCAGACTCGTACAGTTTTCATACAAGTACTGTCGACGATTATGGATATAAGCGGTGTCAAATTTGGCATATTTTTTTTCATTATTTCTGACTTATTTTCTGTAAAACGGTAAACGTGAAAGTGAACCGTTTATTCATTCGGAACGGTGAATAGTTCAAAAGGAACAGTGCATTCATGAGAGCTCCATCTCTAATAGGCATTTCATCTATAGTCCGTCCAACTTATCTGGAGAATAAAGGAGGGCGTCCCAATCGTTGTGGTACTGCCCATAGTCTAAAAATTATCTCATTTGTAGGGAATTTTATGCAAATTCGTTTTTTCTTAAACAAGTTATTAAGCAGTATACGACACGATAAAAAACAAAAAATGTAAACTAACGTACAAATAAATTTATCAAAATATACATTCGTAAAATACACAACATCACAAAATGGCGTTTTTTCAAAATCAAAGAAAAATGCAATTTTCAGGAAAAAAAAACAAACAATAATAATTCTTTTAAGCCGGCGCCACATTACGCAGATCTTCCGCCGCGTTTTTTCCGTTGCGCCAAATCGGCAAAGCAAATAGATCGACCGATCATCCGCGTAGTGTGTTTAATAAGCGCATATTGTATGGAAAGAAATGTAGCGATGTTCCACGACAGAAGAGACGCGGCGGAAGATCCGCGCATTGTGGCGCCGGTTTTATTCGGTGTCTCATACCTAATGATCATGACCACCATGTTTAACTCAGTAACACCTAAGGATATCAATCGGTTTAGGGCCGTTGTATCAACTTGGTTTATAGTAATCTTTCGTTCAAAGCATAGATATTTTACATTTTCCACCGATCAAACCACTCGCTCTCGTAAAAATCTATGCTTTAAATGAACTATTGCTATAAAGTAAGTTGATGCAACCAGTCTTTAATGTGCATAAATAAAAAAGTTTATTTTTGAAAAAAGATGTTTATCCAAATGAACTCGTTAATGAATTATGTAATAAAAAGTATAAATAATAAAAATTCTATGTAAAAAATTATCGAATAAAATATGCTCTAAAACTTTTCTCATCTTACGGCTTCTAAATCAATTTTTCCACTTATCCTTGTTCTTTTTTTTCCGGGTTTAGATATTTTAATGCCCATTTTCACGGCCGCTTTACCTTCTTTAACTATTTTGTAAATTGCCGATTCAGAAATACCTGAAGAAATTGTATAATAGTAAAATAAAAAACTAAGTATGGGAAAATCATTATAACTGCATGGCAGCACTAACCTGAAGTGGCGGCAATAAGTCTATGAACAAAATCAAACGGTATAATTGGGGCTTTTAGACGTTGTTCCTCTTCAAAAAACGTGTGCATTTTCAAGATTAGTTCCCGAACACCGCTTTCAATGGTTTTTGGCATGGTGACAATCTAAAATTTTCTTAAAAAACTATTGAAACAGTCGTGAACTCCTTTGTAAACAAAGTCTGTCAAAGGTCTGTCAGCTGTAGATAATCCAATATGGCGTCGTTAGTTCCAAATTTGGCCATTCTTCAGATAAGTTAGACGGACTATATGTCATTTGTCACACGAAACGTGCATTCCTTTTAGATTTTCAAAATGTGTTCACCTTAGTTTAAACTATTTATTGTCATACATTTCACATCACCGAGAATTAATCAATAGTAAACCAAGTCCTCACCGGCGCGCTGGTCGATCTCCCTGGAATGATTCAAGCACTCCTGCTTGATGTCGAGAGGCAATATCTTCATATCCGTGTAGGGCGCTTCACCACCTGCTCCTTCATCGCCGCTCCCAGCTGCAGACTCTGGCTCGAGCTTGATGGCAGGAACATCTTGATCAGCGCGGTTCATGTTCCAATATCTTCCAGCTAAAACGCGATTAGCGAACGGCGACGTCAATGCGTCAAACGACGAAACGATCATAGATAAATATGAATAATATGGAAATGACTACCGATCCAGGGATCCAGACATGAACGGGCATAGACAAATGATATTATTAATTAATCGATACTAGTGATGGAAGTTTCTTTCATTAGATTTTAACCATGATTGAACTGCCGTTTATTAGAATTGACTGTTCATTCATTGAAGGCGTCTCTATAAGCTTTATATCTTATATGTAAAAAACATTTTACAGAAGACTAAAAACAGTTTTTTTTTTTTTTTCTTAACGATTGTTTAACGACTTGAATCGTCTTTCGAGAGTTGAATTAATTTTATTAAAATACAATAACTTTCTAACTGAAATTTGTTTATATAATCGCAAAGCGGACCTTCAATATTGATGATATCAAAAAGGATAGACATCAAAGCAATACCTCGTTCGTCCTGGCTATAAGAAAATCGGTAATGACGTGAGACCACCAAAATAAATAAGACACGATAAGGTAAATTCCTTCACATCTGGTAAGAATACATTCACCTTGTTTAAAAAATTTACCAAGAGCTTGTTTTGAAACCATAATGAAGTGGTCAAACTAAATATTTCTTCGTAAATAAGTTGCACATTGTCTCTTAAAAGGTTTAGAACTAAATTTAAAAAATTCTTTTTGTTTACTAGGGGATTTAATTATGCAAGAATAAATACTTTAAACGCAGTGTAAATGTGTCTTAAACAGTCATGAGACCCTGTGGAGACCACCAAGTTAATCCTATTTTTCACGGCACAAATGCTGAGTTTAGTTTGATAAATTGAAAGAATAATGATGAGGCATATACAGCAACAGTACAGTACAGTTGCCGGCAAACTTCTTGAAATTCTTTGACGTGGTGGGGGAATGCGCAGAAGGCGAAATTTGGGTCTCTTTGGTGGAAAGGTAGATGCGCAAACTTCCCCCCACTACGCCGTAGAATTTCAAGATGTTTGCCGGCTACTGTAGAAATTCGAAAATCAAGGAACCAAAAAAAAACATTTTAAATTATGCAAAAATCGTACTTACCTTCATACCGTTTTTCCGCAGTGGTAGAGTAGAGGATAGAGCGCAACACTTTTCTAGCCTGACAACTCAACTCATCCAAATTCATATACCTTCGCATACAAGCTCGACAATTGTTGAGACTCCTAACAGAACTAGTATCTGGTTAATCTGGTCATGCCATTGTCATTCATTCTTTCCTCATCCATTCTCCCGACATGTCCAAACCATCTGAGCAAACCTTTTTTTCATTCATCTATGTTAATATCAGCTTTACATTCTTTCTTATCATCTTCATTCCTTTAATCATTAAACTCTCGAATCCATTAATTTTGTGTTAGTGTCTGTATTTTTGCAAATTCAAAGATAGAATATTTATTACACTAACACAAAGATTACGATACTTCCGTTACTAAAGTATTGACGATATATTGACATAATCTGCTGTCCTCAGCTGCGAAAAAACCTAATTATTTTTTACCATTTCCAAAAATTAAATTATGTTTGCCATGCACTTTATTACTTCTTAGTAGTTGTTTAAAAAAATATATATTTTATAATTAAAATTCAAATTATGTGACTTTTTAAAATGTATTAATTTTTGACGCAAGGGTCTAAAAATAATTTTGAATTATAGGGGTTAATAATAAATTATAAAATTTTCATTTTGGGACCTCGGGGTTTTGCTGTACAAAACTGTTTGAGGAAAAATAAAAATCCAAAAACGCAGCATATTCTACTAGGGCAGATTGAATCGAAAATAAAACACAATTTTTTTACACATTTTTTTTATATTTTTATCCTTAACACATAATGTACAGACTCCCAGTCACCGGAACATTAGATCATCTTTCTGACAAGCTTGTTAAGCTTGTCCTCCCTGTTACCGAAGTCTCCGCCTTCCACGTAGTGGGTGGTCTTCTTCCTCCATCCGCCGGTGGGGGTGTTTAGCTTGAAGGGCCAGAGGAAGTTGGTGGCGTACTTGAAGCGGCTGCCCACTGTGAAGATCTCGTGGATGAGGTCCTCCACGCAGATGATGTTGGAGCGCTTCAGCTGCTTCTCAACAATGGTGTTGGAAGTGATGGGAATGCGTTGGTTGTTCACCTTGGCGAAACCGCGCTTGTAGATGATCTGGAAGTAAAATTGATAATGATCGTTTACAACGGGATCGTATAAAAATTATAAAATAATAATTTATAACGATGGCTACATCAGATAGGGACGAAAGACATTGTCGAGTTGTCATCAATACAAAATTCAGCTGAACTATGTAATCATCATCGTAACCGTTGTAAATTTATTTTTTTACTATTCCAACGAATGTAAAAAAAATGAGTGTTTACATATAAAGTTTAATTTTAGATTACTAGGACTAAAATCAAATTGGAAATAATTATTCAATGTAAAAATTATATGAACATCTAATTCTTTAACTGAAGGTGATCAATAGAAAAGGTAAAAATGCAAGGATGACGTGACTCACCTCCCTAACAGTCTTCTGGTTGGGGTATCCCCAGGTGATGTAGGGTTCGCAGATGCGCAGCATGTTGAGGGTGGCCTTGTTGAGGCGCACAAACACGGCGTTATTGATCTGGCGCAGTCTGAACAGCTGGAGTACTTTACGGACCTGCAAAAAGAGGTTCACTGATTAGCTATATGAATGGCATCATAGGACTCGTCAACAGAATAATAATTTACTGAAATTACATGCCAACAAAATGAAAAGTTGGGTATAAATATATTTTTTTTTTATTTATTAGAGACACTAACACGATAATTGGTACATGATACTCTGATAATAAACATTACAGTGAAGACTATTCCCATTATCCCAATTACAGGTGTCTTCGGCACAAAATACGGTAACATGTATTTTTGCAATTAATTATATTTTACATGTACATTTATGTATATTGTATATGAATAATATAATATTGTCGCATGTTTATCTCAAAATTTGTTTACTAGCCAAAATGCTGAATGGAAATGGAGAATGATGAAAAATTCATAAATTTCGTGGCTTGTATTATTACCTCGTACCTACTTTTTGATATTATGATACCAAGTACAGTTACAGGAAAATATTCATGATTAAACAATTAAAATTAATACTTAAAAAAATAATGTACCATTTCTACGGCATAAATTTATAACTAAAATAGACAAAATGCACAATGCAATATTAGAAATATTTTTAAAGAGTTTTGAATTCCAATGTGTGATGCGTACCTTGGGAGCGAGTTGGTTGATACCCCTGATCCTGATGACCAGAGCTAATCGCGCCTCCGAGGGGATGTAGAAGTCGCCCTTGCGTCTGGCCTGACGCTGCAGACGAACCTCTTCCCTCTCCTTCAGGTTGTACTCCTTCACATACTTCTCAGCACGCTTGAAGATGTCCTTGCGCTTCTTGGCGGCGCTAGTGCGCCTCTTAATTGTGAGCTGGATGGATACAAATAATTCATAATTAACTGAGAAATTGCGAATAATTATTTAGATTAAAATATACAGCTTAAATTCAAAGATCTTTGCATTGTAAAGAGTTAAAACAATAAATAATGTCCAGATGGAAATGCACATAAGCATTTTGTAAAAATAAAACCCAGCACCCTACAGACGGGCAAAAGTTGCCTTTTGCTTTCAAATTATGTAATTAAATTTTTTTAAATTATATATTTTTTAGTGAAATTACATTTTATTGCAAAATTATAATTTTTAGAACTGTCCTATAATATTACAAAAGATTAGACCATGGGTCGGCATACCGCGCCCCGCGAACCACATATGACTATTTACACATACATTCTCTTGTGTGAAGCAAATAAAAAAATAAGGTAAATGAAAAATAATAGATGATAATTTACAATCGTGCCCAAAATTGACAGCATGCCAGACATAACAAAGCTCTCAAAAGTGATGCGAGGTCACGGTTCTAACCCAAATTTTAAATAAATAAAAAAAAAGCTTGAACTTGTAATGTATTTTTGGCTTTAAAATCCACATATTTATTTCACATAAAGTTTTACAAAGGTTAGATTTTTAATATCGGCCTCGCTGGGCAACACCCGGTCAGAGGCAAATAAATACACATATTTTGTTTTTCACATTTATCACAATAAATAAAAATAAGAAAAAGATTCTTCGCAAACACCAATGTCAGAGACATAATAATCTGATTTATTTTATACGGCTCTCATATAATACAGTCGAACTCGGTTATAACGAACGCGACGGGACCAACTAAATTTACTCCTTATAGCCGGGACTCCTTATATCCGGGATTGGCTAAATCCAAGATAATGGTCCCATTGCATATACAACGAAAATGATTATTTCACTATATTATTGAATGTGCTAATAACAAAATGAAAGATAATTTATGTTTAAAAAGTAAGTATTAAATAAGATATAACACTTTAAAGTTTCGAAAAATGCACTGCATATTTTGACATTTCATAGGCAATATATGAGGTTAGGTTAGGTTGTTTGGTTTGGTTAGGTTATTAGGTTTGGTTTGTTTTATTTAGATTACAATTATTTTAGTTAGATTAAATTAACAGGACAATAAGTTATATAGTGAAATACTTATTTTCATTGTATGAACAACGGGACCATAGTCTTGGATTATTCCCCGGGATTCACTTTTTTCACAATTTTTTTTGATTGGGTGATGTTATTTTAAAGAGCAGCTAAATACATCCTTATCTTTCCAGAGTGATGAAACTGTAGAAGACGATTGTGAAAACTTTTTACAGACTTTTTGACGCCGATAATTTTGACTTTTTCGCGAACCTAGAGATACTTTCGTTTGTTAGTGAACATGTTTCCGATAGAACAATTCGCGTTTAACTGATTGGGCTTTTAAATGCTAATACAGTAAACTGCATAAAATAAACTGTCACCATAAACATTTTGAAAACCCCCAATAATCAGAGTTATATGACCAGTATTCTCGACCTTCAGTAAACGATTGCTTGGGATTTTCGGACACAAGTTTGTGTACATCATAAAATGAACCCTAATTAAGTCCGAACCGCTTTAAGAGCAAAGTGAAAAATTTCATTGTTATGAGTACCTACGTATTTGTCTTTTTTCTATAACCCAAGCAAATATGTTTGCAGAGTTTCTAAAATTTGCTCTGTAAATCCGGGAATCGCGCTCCTTATAGCCGAGACCGTTTATATAGGAATATGCTCAAATCAAAATGAATTCAGTTTTTCTCATTATAGCCGGGATCTCCTTATATCCGAGCTCATTATAACCGAGTTCGACTGTGTATAATTTGTATGGTTCTCGTATAATATATAATTTATATGGCTCTCTGGTATATTTACCGTCCTGTTTCCTTGACTACTTTAAAAAAGGCTCTTCTCACTTTAAAGTCTGCTGACCCCTGGATTACACAATCAGATCTATCTGGCAGCAACCAAATAGAATTTCGATACAAATATTTTTTTTTAATATCTTTCTGATGATTCATCTAATATTAAGCAATACATCTGTGATGTATTTATTATTATTGTTTCGAAAACAGAGCCTGTTCCTGGACTGCTATTGAAACACTACTACCGGAATAGGTGGCGACAAACTATCTACCCTGACAACCACAGTATCGAGCAGCAGTATTCCAAGATTACAATTATTCAACCATTGAGGCACCAAAAATAAATTCATATCACTACAACAAACTACTGCACATAAATTCTTTTTACTATCATTATTTACAGCATACATTCTTCATTGACAAATTATTTTTAAAAAAATTTAAAATGGCGGATCTGTGCGCTGTCCTGCAAAGATGACGCACGCGGATGGTGGAGACGGAATAATCCAAGACTATGGTCCCGTTGTTCATGCAATGAAAATAAGTATTTCACTTTATAATTTAATCTCCTGTTAATTTAATCTAACTAAAATAATCGTAATCTAAATTAAACAAACCAAACTTAATAACCTAACCTAACCTAACCTCATATATTGCCTATGAAATGTCAAAATATGCAGTGCATTTTTCGAAACTTAAAAGTGTAATATCTTATTTAATACTTACTTTTTAAACGTAAATTATCTTTCATTTTGTTATTAGCACATTCAATAACATAGTGAAATAATCATTTTCGTTGTATATGCAATGGGACCATTAACTTGGATTTAGCCGGTGGAGACAATCATGTCGTCCGGGTTTCCACGAAATTAAGAAGTTCACTAATGTCTATGATGAAGCATGTCAAAAAATATAGAATTTATTTTTAAGCAAATGAGCCTACTTTCAAACTCCACCTACCACACTAGTTTCAAAACGCTATTCTATGAACTTGAAGCTGCAAGATAAAGTTAAAAAAAAATTGAAAATGATAAGATGGTGTAAAAAAAATCATCTTAAAATTTAAGAAATACAAATAACTCTAATACTAAACAAAAAAGATCAAAACTTTATGAAAAACAAACTTTAAAATTAAATAACTAATATATTTTTTTTTGCTTACAATGAGTTGTTAGTTTACAAAAATATACATCAAAGTAGCTGAATATGGTGCACACAATTTAGGCAGATTACCCATCAATCTTCACCAGTAATTTTCTCAGGGGCTATTGATGTTCGTCGATGATGTAGAAAATTGTTTATTGATATATATTAATAATGTGAATGGAAAACTTTATTTCTATTGGGTGCACCACCGATCCATAATTTGTAAGAGATATAATAAATAATCCACAGAAATTTGACAAACCTGCTAGAAATGTTGATTTATTAATTTTTTAATAATAAATTGATATCTGTGATACAATCAGATAGGGACGAAAGACATTGTCAAGTTGTCAGCAATACAAAATTCAGCTGAACTATGTTATCATCACATTATATTACCGAATCAATCCAACAAGATGCAAACGGTGAAAATAAAAAAATAAAAACAAATCCAAATAAAAATTCAACACACCTGAACAAGCTTAGCACGGTTTGTTTCTCTCCTTTTGCGGTGCTTGAGGACTGATTCCGGGACGGCGGGGAGCTTCTTGCCATCCTTAACCTCGTTCTTCTTGGCTTCTGGAGCCTTGGCTACTGTCGGTGCCATCTTTTACGTGCTGAAAAGACAACGCGGTCAGACATGGCGGACACCTTTGACAGTTGCAGGTTATGACGCATGTTTACCCTTAAACACAATTTAATTACTCGCAAAAGCCGCCACTGAGCAAGAACAAACTATTCAGGTACATATTAATGCTCCGTACTCCTTAATAACACAAGCAATGCGGTTATAAACATAAAAATGTGACAACTATGCCAGTCGGAAACACGAGTGCTAAAATCCTTCAAACATCTATAATTACGCTTTACATACGGTGAAATTTTCGACAACAACAATCTACGGGTTCTCCATATACGTTAAGACCACTTTATTTAAAGAAAGACTTGAAGGATTGTATACAAAATACATATAATTTACTCACCAGCGGGTAAAATCCTCGCGACACGTGTATTAACAACTAAAAAGAACGAAAGAACGGACAAGAGGCATTTCCGGTGATTTCGATTGTTCGCGATGTTACACATTTAATATTTCTGAAAGTATCTACCGCTACGATTTTAAATGTATTTTATTTACTCAAATATTTCATCTGACAACGAGATGGTACATTAAATAAATATTTTTCTAAAAAAAGTATAAAAAAACATTTTTAAATATGATAATTTAACATTTTTTTATTATAATGGCGCATCTTCTGTATCACGTAATGTTTCATAATTTCGTTTAACGTGACATTAGTCACGTTCGATTATTTGATTATTTTCAAAAAATGTATATTTCTATAGTTCTTTCAATTATTGTTTGATAATAAACCTATGATCAATATAATTTTACTGTGTAGCTTTACTGTTATAATTCAAATACAAATTTGAATATAGTTTGTGCGGAAATGGAACAGCTACGAACAGTTTTGCGGAAAATTCAAATACTGAAGATAAAACAAAATTGTTTAATCAATACGAATTTCATTTTACTTGAAGAGTTATTATTTTATGAATACATATTTTACCGAATATTAGAAGAAAAACATGGAAAATGAACTTGGAATCAGCGCTTTAGAGCCGGGCGAACTAGAATTATTTGTAACTAGTGCAGAACCATCAAAAATAGACCTTATTGGAAGCATGGGGTATTATTTTAATTAATCTATAAATAGACCACAGACTATCAGAAGTTAATAAATATTTTTTCTTACAGATGGGTTGAATGGCATCATCGCTTTCAAAAATTACAACAACAAGCCGTTTTGGAAGCCGCAAGCTTACAAGAGGAAGTCACAAGGGATGCTATCATTTCATATGGAAAGGTATTTGTAATATCTGACCATCAAGTGTATTCTTGTTCGTAAATTACAATAATATCTTACTATCAAGCTATACGATGTAAGGATAGAGAGCACTCTCACATTATCCACATTCATATGTCCTTCTGTATAAGCGCGTCAATTAATGACCTTTCAATGATTTTTGTTACAAAGAAATTCATAAATCAATCAAAGAGTTTATTTGGAAAAAAATGTAGAAAATACATACATTAGAACTTTGACTTACGAGCATAATTTTTTCCGTAAACGTGTTAGTATCTCAAAACACTTGCATTTTGAAACAAATTTCCCCTAGTAAATAAATTAATACAGAATAGACCTACATTTTTATATTTATTATAAAAGACGTAATCAAATTTATTATTTATTATTCATCCATATCACTGATATTTGTCACTGATGTGATGATGAAGTGATTATGATGGCTCAATAAAATCATTTTCTTATCGTAGAATTTTAGCCAGGAACATATCCATTGATACTTGCTTTTGCCTTTTTTTGAGGATTTGATGAAAATTTGTTGTCTTTGAAAAGGTTATTCGTTCGCACTGCTACTTACTCGGGTGGTACTTTTCTACAAATACTTGCACTTTTACTACATTTTACAGAGTTCCTTAATCTCATTTGAAGTGACAGATTCCTCAGTCTCTTTCACCACATCCTCAGACAAGTTCCCCTTTGTAGGCTCTTGCCATTGGTTGTGATGCTCATTATTTATTTATACTTGTTTAAGGAAGATTCAAAGGTTGGAATGAATGAGAAATATTGGAATGAAAGAGCGAAATGGTTGTTTATCTTTATTTCTCGACCGAATATAGGCTCCGGGAGCAAATTGAGGTGTACAGGTTACAGTGTATAAATGATTCAATTATGAGAAAGTACAATAATAGTAAAAATATCAAAAAAGAGAATGCACTGTAGAGACCAGGACGCGGATAAAAAGGGTTTCAAAACAACCGCAAGAGATTAATCATCTAATATGACTCCTTTTATTCCAATTTACTAACTTTGCAGGCGACAGCTTTGTCTATATTGCTTGTTTATATTAACACAATAAAAAAGGGTTTTTGCTATCGGAGGCAGGTGGGTATACGGCATTGATTAGCTGGATACACTACACTTGAATTAGTTTTTCAGGGGTCAGCTCCTGGCCTTGTTCTTCCACCAGCTCTTGAATATCATTCACATTCACCACCAGTCTCATGTTCTTCTCTAAGAACATAATTTTATTAAAACTTTGAGACTCCCATTCATGCGCAAACCCGTCAACGCAATTGGGCGGCAATTTCTCCACGCAGAATTGAGGATCCTCTTGATTACCCCACTATGTACTGCTTTATCAATGAGTTTTAGGCAGTTCACCGAGTAGAAATGATTTTTCCAAAACTCTGAGGACAAGATCTGTTACTTTGGTCACTTCAAAATTAATGATTAAGTATTTTATACATTTTTTTTGCTTGTATATCGGGTCAAATTAAAAAAAATAATCTTATCTCGATTATTCATACATCAAAATACAATTTTGAGGTATATTGCAGGAAAATTTTCTTCCTTTTTCAGATTCCTCTATTGGTTCACGAAGCTATTTGCATATCCATATGGAGACAGAAAATATTCCCAAAAATCTTAGAATTAGATCCAGAAATTTCTCCTACATTTTTACTTTATGCTGTGGTATGATTATTTTTCATTAAGTTATTGACCTTATTCATAAATATAATTTTGTCAATTTCATTCACAAACAATATAATCTTCACTCTAATGGCCGACTGGGAATCTTCAGTCTGTAGTTCAAATTACGTATCGAATGAAATAAAACACAAGAATGAACAGAAGTTGAAAAGGGTTTTATTATCTCTGTTTTTATTTTCACATGTATAATGCCCTCATAAGGCGAAACACATCTCACAAAAATTAAATAAGCATAACTCCCTCACTAAACAGAAGCAGTTCTGTTCATCTTGTTCAATTGTATGTCTAATAAAATAAAAAAAGCTCTTAAAATATCTGTTTTTATTTTCATATTTGTAATTACGGAGTTCTACAAAGCAACCTCCGAAACAGTAAATAGTTTTTTTTTTTTTATAATATATGATAAAATAGCTCAAGGCATATGTGGTACATAATTTAGTTAAGTGAAAATTTAAATAATTATGGTGCATTACAAAATAACTGCAACATCAATTAGCAGGCGCATGCAGAGAGTACATTGAAGCATGAATTTTATGCAGACATATATTTTGGAAAAAAAACATTGAAATAAAATATTTGTAAAACAGAATTTTACGATATATTAAAATCTGAATAATCTCAATTATAATAATTGTCTGTCCGTCCGTCCATTATAACTTCATGTAATGTCCGTGACTTCTTTATAGTTTAAAAACTTTTTTCTTTTTTTTTTAAATAAATAAATAAATACTTATTCTTTCAGAACTGACATGTAAAAGTGTTATATACTGCTTTTATAAAAACTTTTTCTTTTCTTCTCTTTTTTTTCTCGTTTTTTATAAATCAATATGTAAAATAATGTCTTTTTTTACAGTTTATAGCTAGTGCTAATATAGTTTAATACTGATATACATACAATATGCTATGTTACATAGACACACTTTAAGATGGTCGATCTACGGAGCATCTAAAAGTTTTGAAGACTCAGAACCTATTACATCGGAGAGCATGATAAAATGAATATTTGATTTTAACATGCGCCTCTTAACTCTTATTAATCCAAGCATGGGATATGGTGACTGCACTATTTCATGACATAAATTATAAATAAATCATATTTTTTAAATTTTAGCTTTATCATGAAACAGTAGCTGTCGGCTTGTTAGAAGTTGTATTATTTGACGAGGAGGCATGCTGCGCTATCTCTGACATTCTGGTGGACCTCGTAGATTATTGTGCTGAGATGGTCACCTCTGTCATTGGACTTGTGAAGTGAGTGCAAAATCAATTTTTGTTATATTTAGAATGAAAAAATATTTCATTGTAGGATATTTATTTATTTATTTATTCATACGCCAATCGGCTATATACATTGATTTAACAAAAATAATAGACTTAAATGAATGGATTAGAAAAATTGCACATATATAAAAAACAATACTAGCATAGTAACAACATGGTATAATCATATAGGGTTGAGGGTAATTTTAATACTGTGATAACAATCTTTTTGCCGCTGATGAGAATGAGACGTATGATTCATCGAAGAAGTTGATATCAACACAGTGGCTATTCACCAGATTGGCAATCCTATTTCTTGGGCCATTGTACACGTAACTTTTTGTGGATTTAGTGGTTTCTAACAATCTACGCACTCTTAGATCCGGCCTAGCAGTGATAATGCCAAATTGTTCCAGGATCTCGGGCGAGTCTATCTGTCCGTTGACAGATTTGTAGAAGAAGGTCAGATCAGACAATTGTCTTCGAGTGATTAGTTTGCTGATTCTAAATCTGTTATATACGGTCTCAATATCTCCTGGTGATCGTGTACGATAGGCGATGCATTTACATAGTTTGCGCTGTATTCTTTCGAGCTGATTGATTAGTTTATTGGTATACGGCGACCAAATGACAGAACAGTATTCTAAAATCGGTCTCACAAGACTGTCGAATAGTCGTACCAGCGTGTAGACATTGCTGAAGTCCTTCCCAGCTCTAATGATGTAACCAAGAGTCTTGAAAGCTTGTGACGCAACTTTCTCCACGTGGCTTGAGAAATTCAGTTTATGGTCCACAATAACGCCAAGGTCCTTTGCCGAGGTGACTATCGTGAGATGATGTCCATCAATGAGATAATTAGCCTGATATTGATTTCGTGATCTAGAGAATGACATTACTGAGCATTTACCGATATTTAACATTAGTTTGTTTTTAGTACACCACCTGTGGAGTTCATTGAGATCGTGCTGAAGAATTTCTTAGTCTTGGTCATTCATGATTCTTCTGAAAATTTTCATGTCATCTGCATATAGTAGGTAATCGGATAGTAAATTGTCTGCGATGTCATTGATGAAAATATTAAAGAGAATCGGACCAAGATGTGACCCTTGAGGGTCACCAGAGCATACTTCATACTCTTCAGAGATAAATCCATTAACTCTGACTTGTAGGAATCTGCCAGTTAGATACGAATGGAACCACTCTAATGCTGTGCCTCTCACACCATACAGACCGAGCTTGTCAATCAGGATTCCGTGGTCTACCATGTCGAAAGCCTTACTGAAATCTGTGTAGATAGCCTGTACATCCACCCCCTGGTTCAGAGCATTGAGTATGTAGTTAATGTATAGATACAGATTCGTTGTTGTAGATCTGCCACCGAAGAAGCCATGCTGCTTTGTAGTAATTATATTTTTGAATGCACATGTAAGTTGAGGAAGAATTAGTTTCTCGAAAAGCTTTGACATGGCAACTTGTATACATATCGGGCGGTAGTTAGTTACCTCAGACCTAGTACCAGATTTGTGAATTGGGCTTATGAACGAGAGTTTCCATGCCGAGGGAAAGACTCCAAGCTGTAGTGATTTGCTGAATATATGCGTTATGGGCTCGCAGAGACCGGCTGCACAATTCCTTAGGAAGAGATTCGGTATACCGTCGGGCCCAGATCCTTTGCTGACCTTCAGGCTCGTTAGCTGTTTATTATCAAAGGTGACGCTAAATTCCGATAAGTTAGCATCTTTGACGCTTCGAGTACTAGTATTATGGTCCGCTGGGGCAGCGTTGTTAATAGTATAGATACTCCTGAAGTATGATGCAAAGAGGTTACTTATTTCACCACCATTAACAGCTGTTCCAAAACATTTCAAATGGAATGTCAAGGTTATTACGACGCTTGTTTTTCACAAATTTCCAGAACTGGCTAGCATCGGTCTCCATCAGGGACTCCATCCTGGTAACATAGTTCCTGTAGCAGCTGGCACTGAGTTTTTTTTTGCACTCCAATCTCAGCTTCTTGAATCGGATATATGCTGGTTTTGTGTGGTTTTGTGTGTGTTCTCTTGTAGTGCGCGTGTGTCTCTTTTTTTGCCTAACTTTATTTATGAGTTCTTTTGAGAACCAACACGGGTAGTCGCTGGTTTTCTTTGAGAAGACTGGAACATGGTACTCAATGCATTCATTGATTTTCTCATAAAACCACTTAACTTTATCATCAACGGTGTCAATCATGTATAACTCAATCCAGTTGGTCCTAAGGAAGAATCTGTTGATTGCTACATAGTCAGCACGTCCAAATGCGTAGGTTGGTGGGCTATGTGGTTTTAAGTTGGCCTTGCTACTAACGTAAACGTGCAAGGCAGGGTGGTGTTCATCCTCGTCAATTATAGGGTGTGATTTCTCTGGTTTCACGTAGAAATTACTGAAGCATAAGTCGAGGAGTAGGAGTTCCGTACTTCGTTCATTTGCATGCATCCAGTGAGGAGTAGTTCGTTGTAGATGAGATTTTCGCAGTCATCTGGCGGAAG